>BMAO01032340.1:0-174956 GCA_019973975.1 Trichonephila clavata | reverse complement strand
CTTGATGTTTGGACCAAAGGCGCTTAGGTATTGGAGATATTAAGTGGGTACACTTGCTACTCGTAACGAACTCGTAGTTTTTATTTAATAAACGTGCCGTTTTCAACAAATAAACGCACGCAAAATATTACCATTATATGGCTGTTCCCGTAAGGAGAGTGTCTGGGCCATTGTGTGTATGTAACTAACGTTCGCGCCAGAATCACTACGGATAGCGTCTTGCGAGCAAACACAGTGACTTCTGTGAGTGATGCATTAAGTTTATATTATTAATTTTTATTTCCCTTGAATTAAAATTAATTCTAGTCTGAATGCCTAAATAAATGCAAAAAGTGAAAAAGAATTTCGTGAAAGAAAAAAAACGAAATCTAGCAGCAAGTCCAGTTGAAAGTTTATGTATCACCAAGTAGTCCTGTCGCAGCTGTTATCATCTTCATCTATAAAGTTTTAGTACTGTACACATCAGAGACTGCCGCAATCATTGGATCCGATGATTATTAAAAGCAGATTATCTTAACTGGAGACTTTAAAGTTAATTTTGCTTCAGAAGAAGCAAAGCCACTCATTGAATTCCTGAAACGGACACTGAATTTGACAATGAATACTGATTCTAGAGAAGGAACAACAATATACGCGGAACCGCGATTGATGCAGTCAATCAAGAAAACGTTTTTCTTGATAAAGAAGTTTAAGAAGTATAAGAAGTTTTTACGCCACTGAGTCAAGAGTCGATTTCCGCAATATTAGTTCTTAGCAGATCTCTGCTCAATAAAAAGAACATGCTAACCAAATTTGAAAACTCTTTCTATGGGTCAAATAAACATGCAGAAATCTTTTATCTATACACCTTTTGGATGTTGAAACCCATTCTAGGTGCATCCCTGTTTAACAAAAGAAATATGCTTGTCAAACTTCAAGCTTGCAGGTGTAATGGTTCCAATAATCTCTCTTTAGAAGCGAGTCTGTTTTTTTGTGTACAAATATAAAAATTGTTATTTAAACAATTAATTATTTAGATCCCAATCATTAGTATATATGTATATCCTAAAAGAACACAGTTTCTCTTAATTTTAGTTTGAATGGCATCAAATGTAAAACAGAATTAATTTCTTCTGAAAGGTTCATATTATGGTTCATGTGTATCGCTGAATAAACATTTAGTTTTGAAAAAGTATCTGCTCATAAATATGAAACCATGTGAAATAACGCAACATACGATCTGAGGAAAAAGCTACGAAACAAAAGCAATTTCTAAATATTCGTTATATTTTTTGTTCTGAATATTTTTTAAACTCTTGATTTTATTCTATGATTTTGAAGTAACACTATTAAGCAAAACGAGGGCTATTAGTGAAGGATTTCTTACTTTTGAGCCGCCATCAAGTGACGAGGATGAAATCTGAGCAGGCACCCCTCCCATCCTTTAGAAATTTCAAATAAATGGGTCAATGATGTATTCAAAGCGCTATCGATAAACACCATTTTGACTCACGATTGAAAAGGTAGATCGTTTTCACTGCCCGGATTCTTCTTTGCATAATCTTGTCAAGGTACTCTTTTCCCCTCCTTCACCTGCTAGTTTCAAGTGTCCTGTGAGGCCGCGGTAGCCAAGTGATCAAGGCATCGGATCATGGCTAGCAAGTCATGAGTTCGATCCCAGTACCACTGAAGACCCGTCGTGTAGGGGAGCGATGCACGTTAAATCTGTCGAGAGCTCAAACGTCCTCCCACTGGTGTGGTAGTTAAAAGAGGGGGTGCCAGCTCAGGTGTCGTCCGCGTCACTTGACCCTGATTCAAAATTACGTGGTCCATCGTCAAAAGCCCTCGTGTAGCTGAACAGTGCGACGTTAATATTCACTTACTCACTTCAAGTGTCTCGTACTTAAGGCCATGGCTCAAATGACATAAAAGTAAAAATAGTATACATAATATAATACACCAGAGAGAAACATTGACACAAATTATGCACTAAATATTTATTAAACGGCTAGCTGAAAAATGTGAGGGAAATAGAAATTTTAATGCACAATAATAAATAGTCAGTGACATATCTGTAATCCAACGGTGGTCGAGGTAGTCTTGTAATCAAGGTCGCGAAATATGGCCGCCATTGTCACGTCGGGGGTTCTGATGCCACTGAGATTCCGCGCTGTACAGGAGCGAATACATATTAAATCTATCAAGGCTAAAAGTCTTCACGTCGGCGTGGTGGAGAAGTTCAAAGAGAGGGGTGCTAGCTCAGGTGTCGCTTGACCATGGTTAAAAATTAGGAGGTTCATCCCCCACAATCTTTGTGCTGAATTATGAACATAAATTTCCATGGAAAGCCTTTTCTAATGGTCTTATTACAAGATTAATACACCTAACAATATTGTCAACGGAAATGTTCACGATTTGATTGAGAATATATGAATGCTATCTCACTCCGACAGTATAAGTGAAAATTATCCCTACTGGTCATCTAAATATCACGTTTTCTCTGTAAAAATGGGGCAGTTGAAACTCTTAATAAAAACTTAAAGAAAACTCCCAGTTAGCGTGTTAAGATCTTAAGATGTACAGAGATTGTGGCATGATACTGAGTGAGTGAGTGTGTTGGGTTTTTTTGGCGCAAGAGCCATACCTGGCTATACGGCACGATACTGAAGTGTGGTACTTGTGTGCCAGATCACGTACTGTCATCGTCCCTCGACCATGGATTAAAATAATGCGACCTAGACCTAAATTTAATGCACAAACGACCTGTATTAGTACAAATAAATGACGAAATTTTAAAAGAAGAAAAACAATATTAAGTGTCCGAAATCAGTATTTGGTGTAGCCACTACGCGCTGCAATAAGTGTTGCTATACGATGTGGCATGGAGTCAAACACATTTTGAATGTCTGCTTGTGGGAGAGAATTCCATATTTCTTGTATGCGCAAAACTTTTCGTCTTTTGAAGCTGCAGGACGCGGATCACGAGTTAAACGCCGGCCAACCAAATCCCTTACGTGCTCAATAGGTGACATATCCGGTGAATAAGCAGGCCAAGGAAGAAGTTGCATGTGTTGGGATGAACAGAAGTCTCGTCTAAAAGTCTTTGCAACATGTGGACGTGCATTATCCCTGTTGAAAGATAGCTCCAGGAATGCCTTAAAGGAAGGAAACGACTTCGGGTTGTAGCGCTTTACGGACGTACCTGTTGCTATTGAGATTGCCCTCAATTCGTAGCAAATTGGGTGAGTGAGTGAATGTAGGGTTTTATGGCGCAAGAGCCGATTTCGGCTAAGCTGCGCCAATCAATCGTTAAAATATTAAAAATCATTAAAAATACTCGCATATAAAAGTTCACATAAATAAGCAGCAAACAGATTTTGGTGGGGGATGCCCCACCAAGTCAAATAGGGTTAAAATTATTCAGAGGAGAAAAAATATTTTTATATATAGGTAAAAGTTTTAATATAACAAGATTTTGGTAGGGATTAACCCCACCAAGTCCGATAAGTATGATTCATATAATTTCAATTTCTGTGTTTCGTCGGGGTTAATAATTTCCTTTCAGTTTTTTCTTCACGCTTTCTTGGAGTAATAACGTGCAAAAATCCCTGCTGTCTCCAGGTCTCATTTTTCCAGTACTCTTCCGACAAGAATTTTATTGTTTCCTTTTTCGGTGTTTCCACCTCTTCTTCTACGTCATACATAATCATGTCCTCATCTGAGGTGTCTTGAATAGGTGAGCTTTTTTTCGGTTTATGGGGTGCCATTTTAATCTCTATTTTTGGTTTTCCAGTGTTAGATATGTTTTTGGTAGGACGCCTTTTTTTACGACGTTTTGAAGCCTGAGATACAGAAGTTGTATCTGTTGATGCTAAGCGATTGGATTCGGAGGTAGTAGCTATGGTACTAGATGTTGTATAGAGAGAGAGAGAGGTGGGAGTTTCAACAACAACAGAAGAGGGATGAATAGTTGATTTCGAAGAGGATTCAATAGGTGAAAACATATTATCGGTGGTGGAAAGTACGTTATTAGATAGAGGAATAGGTGGCTGAGATTCTGATGAGGATGTAATAGTAACAAAAGATGTGCATGGTACGAGTTGTACCTGAGTTAATGTAGATGTTTTGGTAACTGCAGGGACTGAGGAAGATATAGTTGGCTTCGGAACGGATTTTATTGGTTTTAGCAATTTTAATGGTGGGCAAACTATTTTGGTAATATTTTCATCTGTTTGTGAGGAATTGTTAACAATTATTGTTTTAGCAGCCTGAGCGTAGGTTTGAGATGGTTGTGGGGCTATTAATTTTCGGGCTTCTGGGTAAGATATGTTATTATTTGTTTTGATTTCCTGAATTTGTTTTTCGGTTTTCCACTTAGGGCAGAATTTGGAATCAGCTGTATGGGGTTGAGAGCAATTAATACATTTAGGCTCTAGAGTGCAATCTGTAGAGGAATGCCCTACAGATGCACACCTAGAGCACGTTAGTTGGCCACGGCAGGAAGTTTGTGAATGTCCGAACCTCTGACACTTGAAACAGCGCAGAGGATTCGGAATGTATGGACGGATTTTACAGTTTAAATAACCAGCTTTTATTGTATTTGGTAGTTTCGGGCTATTGAATGTTAATATTAAATGTTTTGTAGGAATCATTGTACTATCTTTTTTAATTGTAATTCTCCTGACCTGGATAACACCCTGATCAGAAAATCCCTCAAGGATTTCTGCTTCAGGGGTGGTCATCAAGTCAGTTTCAGAAATGACACCTCGACAGGAATTTAAAGATTTGTGGGGGCTGACTGTTAAAGTTGAATCTAGAAATGTTTTGGCTAACAAAAAAGATTTCGCTTGCAGTGAGGATGAAGTTTCTATTAACAAATCACCAGAACGCAATTTTCGAACAGATTTTGGATTTCCACCTATTCCGTGAAGAGCCTTTTGTATGGCAAACGGAGATTTGCGTGACATTTCATTATTAGGTAAAGTTAAAATCAAAAATCGTGCATGTTTAGCAATATCGTCAATGTTTGAGTTGGGTAATACGAGGCCTTTACCCGGGCACGAAATTTCAGGATCCATGAAAGAGAGATGGTATTCATCCTGGTGTGGCTCCACCCACCACGGAGTCCAACAAGGGAGGCAGTGTGCCGGTCATCTGGCAAAAACCAGGCACGGCGCTTACCTGGAGTACACCCAGAATATAGTGCTACAGCATCAGGGCGAGGATCTAACGGGTAAACCCGCCACCCCTTATCTGCAGCACTAACCCTACAGCAATGTCTCCGAAAAGACTTATCACCAGCCGATTGACAGGAGCGGGCTCACTCCTGCCACCCGTCTACAGCGAAGCGTGGGCCAAAGGGTACGCAAAAGGTATCCCCAGGACACTATTTTCCTCCTTACGGGACGCCGCACACGGCAAACATGCGGGTCGGAAAACCAACGTTGTTAGTAAGAAAACAAAGAAATAATACGAACATCAAAATAAATTGTCGGGAAAAAAAAATATTAAACGAATTTAACGCAATACAAAACGAAAAATATAGTATTATTAATGAATATTGAGAGTAATCTAATAAAAAATTAATCAATAATTTTGACATGTAAATTTGGAAAAATTGTCTGTAGTCTAGACGGGAAAAGAAGAAAAGGGAAAATTGAATGACAAGAGGGTCAAAAATAGAGAAGGATCACTAGGGTACCCCGGGGTCGTAAATCCCGTACTCACCTAAAGAAGGTGAGCCCCCTGAGGGGTCGTAGCAAATTGGATCGTCCATAATACAAAATCTCTCCCCAAACCATAACTCTAGGTGTTAGGTCACTATGTGGTTCGATAACGCACTCTGGAAGGCAGCGTTCACCGGCATAGCGTCTAACCCGAATACGGCCATCATGGTCCCATAAATTGAAACGTGATTCATTTAAAAAGACAACTTGGTGCCAATCAGATTGCCAAACTCTGTGCTCATGAACCCATTGCAGACGCAGCCTTCGATGGTTTGCCGAGAGTGGGATCCTGTATAAAGTCAGCCTTGCACGCAATCCACAGTGCAGCAGATGTCGACGAATTGACGAAGTTGACATTAGTACACCAGTAGCATTAGATCAACGTGCTGCCAACTGACTGGAGGAAGCTCTACGGTCATTCACCGCCATGCAGAGCAGGTGTTGATTGTCGCGCACTGACGTCACCTTCCGTCATCCAGTGCCAGTTTTTCGAGTTATCCGATGCTCGTCAGTCCGCTGCTTCCAAACTCGGATCACTGTGGAACTTCTCGCTGCACACGAGTTCATATTGCGCGATAGGGAAACCCTCCGTCTCGAGTGAGTGAGTGAGTGTGAAGTTAAATGACGCAAAGGCCAATTGTGACCATACTGCTCCAAACACCAGTTAAATTTTTTTTAAAACTTATAAAAATATATGCACACCTGCATACATACGCAAAACCCCTCCTTCTTGAAAGCTGATAATCCGCCCCCGCTCGAACTCCGTAAGGTGTTGGAATTTCTTTTTATCTCGTCGTGGAGGCATACTTAGGTCTCACTAAGCGTTCGCCACTAAGAAATAATCATTATTTTCAACGTCCCGCTACAGCCCTCTATTTATACGCTTTCAGCACCAGTTCAGCGTCAGAGCTGCACCCGCCACGCATAAGCGGTGGCTCTGAAACTTTACTATTTTGTGTAATATCCTATAATTGATATTTGCTGCAAAGTTCATTTAATTTTGATGATTCCTTCATGGTGTTGCATTTTTTACAAACAGCAGTGTAGAATTGTGTCAATTTAAGTGTTATTTGTAAGCCCCTCAGAAATAGGATTTCTTAAATTACTTTTTCCAGAGTAAAGAAAAGCCTCTTTTTTCATCTTTATTTCCTCCATTTTTAGTTATTTTACCCTAAGAGACACCAATAGATTAAAATAAAATCCCACTATCAAATAGAAAGAAAAATTCCTTTGTTTTTTTTTTTTACTTTTAAATTTTAACAGGAACACCTTTGCTATTTTACCGGTAAAAAGGAATTGAACATAACATTATTTTACATGTACAATTCTTTCTTTTAAATCTCACTTAAGATACACCGTAGAATGCAATTATATATTTATGCTTTTCATCTTTTAAATATGGCCATAGTTGTACGTTTTAATGTACTTCAGTTGTTTGTTTTTTAACGCTTTTATTTGTAGCAACGCGATGGTTGTTGGAGGAGGACCTCTTAATCTTGAACCTAGGTTAAGAAAAGTATTTCAAAGAACTAAAACAGAAATATTTTTTTATAGATTTCAAAAGATTGTTTAATATATTTCCCATGTAAAAGAGCTGATGCTTGTAAAATATGTCGAGATTCAAATTCCTCACGAGGGTGTAATGTGAGGATTTGGAATGAGGAGGGGGGAGGTAATCCATATATCGTTTTTTTTGTTTGATTCAGATTCACAATTACGACGTTCGTCTAATGAGCGAGATCCAAGGTCGAATGTTGCTTTAAAAGTGTGAAGTTAATTCTGAAAATCAAACCAATTTCTCTAGTAATAGCCCCTTTGTGATACAATTCACAATGTGATTTAAAAACGTCCTTAAACGAAATATCATTGTTAATGATGGGGGGGGGGGTTCCAGTACAGTGGATATTGACTCACTTCTTGGGGGCAGCAGTATCTTAGAACTGAACTGGATTCCTTCCAAATATAGTTTGTTTCTTCATACATAAATGCATGAAGTGTATACAAGCTAATGTGTGCCAAGGATGCTGAGATCATAAGTGTTAAAAGCGCGTATTTCATTCTTTATGGTCTTGGGTGAGTGAGTGAGTTTAAAATGTGTATTTTTTGCATGGAGAGGGAGGGGAGTTTATTGCAAACGATCTCTTGAATTATTAAACAATTCAGTAGAGACAGTCTTTTATCCAAAAGAATTATGTACAGTAGAACGTCGTTTATCCGAAAGTATATTATCCGAAGCGTCAAATATCCGAACCAAAGTCCGGATACGTTTTCGAACAGTGCAATGCTCAACGTTTGTTTCCTGTGAGGCCAAAAGTGACGGGAAAGCCCAAGGCTAGGGATATTTGAAGAATTTCAGTTATGTGGTTTGGTAAACATCTGCGCGGAATAATGGGGCAGTTTGTTTCCAAGTGAGGGGGTGTATACGTGCTCTTTTGTTGAGTTTAGTTGATGTAGAAACCTGGATGGCATGCGATGCAGAAGACTGTGGATTTCAAATGCTAAATAATGACGAGATAGTGACTTCCGTGCAAGAAGAATCTGACCCTTTCGACGATGAAACGGATGAAGACGAGGACAACAACGAAAGTAGCAAGGGTCCATCAAATGCTGACGCCATTTTCTGTGTTAGAGACAGAACAACAAAACAATTAGAGTGCTATCCTACTAAACTACTGCTGCTGAAGAGAATCAGAGACCTTGCAGTGAAAAAACGAAGGTGTACAATGGTGCAGCGAAAAATAAGTGATTATTTTCCACAAGTAAGGTAAAATTACGACGTTTTGTACCTATTTGGCTTTTTCATCAAGCACGTTTCCCGCATGTGATGATTTTCAAAATTTGTATAGTGTCCAATATCATATACCGCATGGATACATGCATTCGGTTTTCGGTTATCCGAACAATCGCGTATCCGAACGGTGCCCGGTCCCAATTGATTCGGATAAACATGTGACGGGGCTATTCGCGCGCGAGATTTCCGTACTAATCCTCTTGAGAAACTTTAGGGCTAGCATTTATACTATTTCACAGCCTTTTCAGGAAAAACACGAGATAGCTATATGTTAATTAGTTCGACTATATATATATATATAAAGTTTTGTAATTGTAAGAAAGGAGTATCCAAGCTGTCACGTAAGTAACGTCGGAGAATCACTTCACGAACTTAGCGAGCGTTTAATAGATATAAATTATAAGAGTAAATTGTTAGATTGACAATTGAAGATAATAGATTCAGTACCGACCTGAGGTCAGTTAGGGATCGTCTCCTTGTCTATTTCTGGTAGTCGGAATTACTTTGAATTGAGTATTAGGATTAATCGACGTTTTAGGGAATCACTCCTAGGTTTCTTCTTATAATTAAACTTGTGATTGTGTTTAAGTGTTTGTCAGTCCTGAATAAATATATGTTATTATGACTGTTGTTGGTGATGAAATGTTTCCTCCCACACTTAGAGACGCGCCAGGCAGAGTGAGCGGGGTCCCAGGTAGGACCCCCCAGCCACCACAAACGACGTTCTACTGTACTTTTATTTTAGTTTGATTCGTTCAACATATAGTTTGTTTAAATACGTGAGTTTTACGTATCACATTTTTTAAAATAATGGATATGTAAGTAACGTATTTTATTATCTGCGATTTTTTTACGGTAAGCTTTGGAAGAGATATATTCAAAATAATTTATATTTCAAAAAACCTATTTGCACTGAAAAGTGAAACTTATTCACAAAATTATATCAAACAGGAGCCATTTGTTTCGAAATAAAAATTTGTTAAATGGATTTGAATTCTCAAAATTAAATATCGCACTCCTTTCGAATCCTTGTAACTAATTCAATAAAAAAAATTCAGGAATCTTGCATACCAAGTCGAAGTTTTTACATAAAAAAATAACAATTGAACTTTGAAGGGATTGATATTGAAATTTTTTTTCGTGGAGTAGTTTTAATTTTAGGGAAGTGAAAAAAAATGTTTGGATCCTGATACTGAAAATCCAAAATAAATAGACAAATATCTGAACTCAATACGGCTCTGCAGCTCAATACGGGGACATTTCATAAAATACAGAAACTCTAAATTTTGGCTATTTATAAATTATGAGAATGATTTTTAAATTTACAACTAAATAGCTTAACGTAAGAGATTGAAAATCTAAAGCACCCTTATTTTATTCATCATTCTTTGAATAAAAAATCCTATGGCCTGAAAACAAATCCGCATTTGGCTGCTACTGAATCCAAGCACTAATAGGATGAACGCTATAAGCTGGATTGATTGCTCGGGATGCTACACGGGGAAAGGAAAGATCAAAGGGACTTAGCGGAAGGATTGCCTAAGCCTCAGCAACGCGGCACATTCAATTATTCAAGCAGGGGAGGGAAGAATATTTGGAAAGATTAGTTGTAATGGAGTAACTGGAGACTTACACCACGTGTGTTCTATGCTATACAATTTCCAAAATTTACTTTTTTTTATCTTCAGATATATCGGAGTAACGGTTACGAATCACAGTCTTTCTTATTATCTTAGTGAGAGGTGTTTATGGTATTTGTATATTATACCGTTGACCCATTTTGCCAATTCAAAATGTTTCTTCAAACGCTATCCTCGTTATTATTATTGTATCTGGACAAACACGAGCGTGGTTTTTCCTTTTGGCTGCATATGGAGACATTTGGCGACTTCTTTTGATTTGAAGAAATGAGTGGACAATATAATACGAAGTACCGATTCTCTTTCTGCCCGACATATGGTCCATTAGTCATTGTCAGTGTGTGACGGATCTATACTCGGTTCTACTAATCCCTTCATATCGCTTTAAGGAAAATATTTATTTTAACCAATTTTCATGTAGTAAGGAAACGTGATTATGTAAATGAGGTATATTATATAAATTCTGTTTTCGCGAGTTCATGGGTTAACACGTTGTGGTTGACACGTAGTAGTTGACCCGTTGGAGTTGGTAAGCTGAAGTTGATACGTTGGAGTGTGCAAATGGGAGTTAAGATAAAGTCCGCGAGTTAGTTGTTAGTTGAAGATTGAAAAGGAGAGAGTGGAATTAGTTAAAGATTACTGAGCGTGGAGCCAACAACATTGAGCAAGCCGAAGAGAGCGCCTGCAAGTTTCCAGTGTAGGATCCGATGCATAAAAAGTTCATGTACTGTGCGTTTGTTAAGTAGAAGTTAGTTTATTAGTGTGCAACATAGTTCTATTTGAGCGTATTTAAGCTGTCTTAGATTCAGTTGAGGGTCTGTAGTAGTATGCCCATGTTATAAAATATCACCTCCACACTCTACTATATTTCAGCTACCCTAATTAGAATTGTATTGTGTCTGATTAATAATAAGAATTAATAAATTGATTAGATTGAAAAACATGTCTGTGGATTATTCTGTTTCACCCACACCTCTATCCGGGTTTACAGGTAGACAAGAGGGTTTAGATGTAAGCAAGAACCAAACGCTATCACAAGTGTAGTCACAATAAGCTCAAAGGATGATGTCAACAATGAACTGGCATTCTACTCTCCCCACATCCACCCTAGAACTTTGAAGATTTCATTTCCATAACCACATCAATTCGAGAGATCTTTCGTAAAAACAGATCTGAAAAATCACTATCCTCGAGTTCGGCGGACTACCACGGTTTAAATAAGTATAAAATTAAAATAAGAATGTTACCCTGGAATCCAAGAAAAGAAAATAGTTTTTAAAAATCTATTCGTAAGAAATAGTCTAAAGAAGCATCTCGTAAATTGTGGTCCGCAGCAACTTTCTAAAGGGTCAGTTAAGGTCTCTCATCTAAAGTTAAGATTTCCTCTTTTACAGACATGAAAAGAAATCGTGGAAAAATTGAGAGATGTATCTTCCTAGACTCGATCACTAAATTTGTGACGGATCTACACGCGGTTCCACTAGTATCTTCATATCTCTTTAAACAAAATATTTAATTCAACCAACTTTCATCGAGTAAACGAACGTGATTTATGTAAATGAGGTATATTATACAAATTCGGTTTTCGCGAGTTGGCAGTAAGAAAGAGGAAGGAAGGGAGGAAGTGATTTGTTGACAAGCTGGAGTAGATACGTTAGAATGTGCAAATAGAAGTTTAGCGGAAGTTTGAGAATTAGTTGTTAGTTGAAGATTAAAAAGCAGAGTAGAATTAATTAAAGATTACAGAGCGTGGAGCCATCGTCATTTGATCAAGCCGAAGAAAGTGCCTGCAAAGTTCTAGTGTAGGATTCGATGCATTAAAGTTTCAGGTACTGTGCACTTGATTAAGTAGAAACTAGCTATTCGTGTGCGACGTAGTCGTAATTGAGCATATTTAAGCTATCTTAGATTCAGTTGAGGGTCTGTAGTAGTATCCCCGTGTTATAGAATCTCACCTCCGCACTCTATTATAACTCATATACCTTAATTAGAATTGTGTTGTGTCTGTTAAACAATTGTTAATAAGAATTAATAAATCAAATTAGATTGGAAATAATGTCTGTAGATTATTCTGTTCCTCCTACACATCAAGCCGGGTTTACAGGTAGACAAGAGGGTTTGGATGTAAGAGGTAACCGAACGTTACCACAAATTGTTTCCAATAAAAATATTTACTAGAACATGTATTTCGATGAGGAGAATTATTATAAAAACATTCGAATTTCGAATATTCTATAAAATTATAAGCACATGTAATAATATAAAGAATATCATAAGAACATGTAATTAGATCAAGAGCATTATGAAAAAATGTAATTAGATCAAGGACAATAAAAACATGTAATTAGATCAAGAGTATTAATTCTTTTTTCAATTCCTACTATTAGCTCTCTCACTCTCTCTCTCTATTTAAACTTGTAGTGAATGACACTTGACGTTAATATAGTTTTTTTACAAGCTTTTATTTAACTTACAATGTATGTATGTATGTAATTTGTTCGGGTGGAATCTTGCAACTCAATTTTCAAGCTGATTTCTTCACTCCATTGAGCTGAAATTTTGTATACACGTTTAGTTTGGATGACAATGCATGTTTTGACAATTTATATTCCGATATTGCAATTTATTAAAAAGATATTAATTAAAAACATTAAATTAGTTTTGGCGCCAACTTCGATATATCTGCATTGTTGTGATAATGTTATTGTTACAACAATGACAAAAGTTGGCGTCGAAAATTGGTTTTCAGCCAAACTGGAATTTCATAACGTTGCGCTATTGACTGTGTTAATTAACTTTGTCCAAAAAATAATTACATTTCTACAACGTAAAAATAATCTAATTTCTACAACGTATGCAATTTTTTTACAAATTTCTATCTATTTTCTTGAATTTAAATTCAAAACAAAAAAGTAGAGCTATTTTTCAAGTAGATTGGTACATTGTATACCTTTCTCAAAGCTGCCAAGTCAAACTGAGATGGAGTATTGAAGAAATTCTTTAAAAAATTCATCTAACTTTAATCTATGAAACTCAGACAAAAAAATAATTACAGAATCGGAAAGATCATTTTTTTATGTATCTTACCCATCAAAAAGGAATCCGCTAGGAAAACAATAAGAGAAAAATATTATCTAGAAATGCAATGTATTTTCGATTAAAAAAATAATTTTATAATAAAATGAATGAAATTTTTTAATAAATTTTCTAATTTTAAGCCTGCAAGTAATTTAAATATACCTCATTTATATCACCAGTAATCTAAACACACACTACGACACGTGTCCTTAAATTTAATTACAAATAGAATCTGCTAATTTTGAGTTTCTTTTGTTTGAAAAATTACGGGAATTTTGTTTCTCTAGATGAGTTAGGCACATTGTAAAACCAGCTCAAGGTTCTTCATATTCATAAAATGTGCCAAAAGAGAATAATTTTCAAAATGACCTGAAATATTTTAAAAATAAGGAGAGAAAAAATCGAATCTTAGAAGAAACATTTCGTTAAATAGGAAATGCACTTCGCTATTTGGAGTAGTTTTACGAAGAAAAGAGTAATATGTGCTTGGTTCCAGGAAAAAGTTCTTAAAATAGAGAAATTCCCAAAATAGAAGTTCGTTACATGGAGATCTGACTGTATAAAAATAATGCGATTGTTAATTATTTTTTCAAAATCAAGTTTCTAAAGATGACCTGAGCAATTAAAAAAAATAGATTCTTACGTAGAAGATATTCAATGTCCAGCAAAAATTTATCCTTATTTGATAAAACTTTCTTTTTTGATTACAATATGCGTTTTGAATCTTAAGCATTTTATTGATTAATACAAATATTTAAAAGCCTTTTGAAGTTTTTTAATAAATAACTAAATTTTTCTTCTAATATGTTAAAGAAAAATATACCCCTTATCTTCAAAATATTTCAAATAAATATTATATTCTTAAAATTTTTTTCAAAAATAGTCTAAATTTTAACTAAACATTTAATAACTTTGTCATGTATGAAGATAATCTCACTTAACCTTTTTTTCGTGTGTAGAACAATGTTACCCAAGATCTGCACGAATATTGAAAAAATTGCTTAAAAATTACGGAATTAAAAACATTGTGTTTTTAGTCTAATACCCTTTTTGCCGGAATTAATTCAGCTAAACCAGGGATGGCGAACCAGCGTTCAATGAGTTGAACAGGCTGAGAAACCTGTCCAGTGATAACTAAAAAGTAAAAAATAAACTAAAAGTAAAAAAACTTTTTTAAGAACAAGCTTTATTTAAACGCGCTAAAAAGAATAAAATAAACTTTTCCTTTAAAACTTTTTTTACTATCAACTTATAACGTCATTACACAATTTATATGATATAAAAGCTTGTCGCGAGATTTAAGTACTCGTATTTACTTAGTTTGAATTTTTACAAATTAAAATCAATCAGGTCAAGTTATTTATTTTACTTGTTTATCTACACAGGTAAATCTCGCGACAAGCTTTTATATCATATAAATTGTGTAATGACGTTATAAGTTGATAGTAAAAAAAGTTTTAAAGGAAAAGTTTATTTTATTCTTTTTAGCGCGTTTAAATAAAAGCTTGTTCTTAAAAAAGTTTTTTTACTTTTAGTTTATTTTAAATAATAATTCATTAATTACCGGTTAATTATTTAAATTAAATTAATTATGGCGGTTTTTGACGCCAACTTAGATTCGTCTCCATTGTTGTAACGATGTAACTGTTAAAACAGTGACAAAAGTTGGAGTCAAAAAACGGTTTTTCAGTCAAACTAGCCAAACCGGGTGTGTATCGTTACAACAATGCAGACAAGTCATGCTCTTTTTTCAAAACTTACTATTAGTTCACTCTCTCCTATATATATATATATATATATATATAGCAGTAAATAATTCAAAAGAAGACTAATAAATCCCAAGCATCCTAAGATCAGACCGGAAGAACCAAGAACATGGAACCATGACAAACCAAAAAGAAATGTAGCTAGAGGGGAAAACTATTATGATTTCTCGAGCTGTCACTGGTTTAGGACAGTGAAACAGGATTAAAAAATGTTGTGAGATCTCAACCTTCTCCTGCAGCAGAAATTGTTTCTACATAACAGCTTCCAGTATAAACTAAGGCAAAAGCCTAAAACCTACGTGGGTGAATATAACAGCAATAGAATAGAAATTGCAATATTAAATTACCATAGGAATCCGGAAGAAATAGACAAATATAAATATGTATAAACAAAAATATTTGCAAGAGAGGTTAATAATGAATATAACCATAATTAACAATAATGTAAATGAGCAAAGAAACTCTAATCTTACCCGATGTATACAGATTCCACAAATGTACTGACTCAATGCATTAAAAAAACACAGCAATACTAAGAATAAAGGCGCCATCTATATATATTTTTAGTAACTAAACTTAATATAAGCATATATTAACAATATTATATACTATAGACTAAATATATTAAGAAATATAACAATAAAATTATATACTATAAAATAAATAGAAATGAATACTTAAAATAAAAATAATTAAATAGCTATAACTTTGATGACATATATTTATAAATAAAATTAGCTGGATAGTTCTAGTCTAGGCAACTTTGAAAGAATTTTTTATAATTATTAATTCTCAATACTTCTTCAGATACTAAATCATTATTTCTTTTTATATAATTTAGAATGATATTTCTAAAAATTGAATATATATATATATATATACATACATATATCTTGTTGACTTAAAATTGTTTTTTTATATGTCTTGTTATTGTTTGCAGCTACATAACCATTACTAAAATGCAATATTTTCAAAAAATATATAATAGAAACACATGCGCAAAGATTAAGAACTTCACATAGCAGGCCAATACAATAACGATTGCATCCATCTCGATTTCCTAATCGAATAGCGCCTGCATTATCTATGTATTTGAGCCTGCATTATCTATGTATTTGAGCCTGCATTATCTATTTATTTGAGCCTGCATTATCTATTTATTTGAGCCTGCATTATCTATTTATTTATTTGCACCTACATTATTTATTTATTTGGATCAAGTACTTCGTAATATTTGTATATACGTATATAATTAGATGTATACTGTTTTTTTAAGAAGAAAAAAAATAATTGTTAAAAGTGTATCTTTATAAATGGCTTAGGACTATAGAGACACTTTTAAACTCCTCAGAAAAGTGTTGGAAGTCAGGGAGGGGTATTCAAAATATTGGGGTATGGGATGCTCAAAGAAGGGCCTCGGCGATCGAAAGCTTAAGAACCGCTAGTCTAAATCATAATGAAATGCAAATTGATTTTTTTTTTGTAGTTATCTTGGTTTGAAGCAAAAAGAACCTCTAAATTTTCTCATCACTCCTACATAGCCACTTTTATTCTCGTGAAATTTAATGTGTACCAGCTATTTTACATGATGGTTGTTTAATAGCGTCGATCCCCTGATTTGATAAAAAAAGGACTCCCAGTCCGAGTTCACGATCATCAGGAAGACACGATCACGCTTGAATGCAGCGTTGTATCATCTACACCAGTGATTCCCAAAGTGGTCTATATAGACCCTCAGGGGTCTATGACGACCTGCAAGGGGTGCGCGCTAGCAAAAAATAATTTGGGGGTCCATGAGGGTCATAAAGGGGGTCTATGATAATAGCTCTTATTATATAAACTAGATCGTGACTTTAAATTTAAAAGACAATTTAATCAAGTAGAAACCAAATTTTACCCATTTAAAAGATATATGAATATGCTAAATTTAATAGGGTTAGTTTGCACTTACAAGGTAACAGCATAAATTTTATTAAAACAAGAACCATTTCAGCATTTATTTCCGGAGTTAAGCTAAAGAAGTATAATACTGGAAGTCCTGAATTTTCTCAGTATGTCACAGACATTCTGTTGGGAAGTTTTAACCTACGTTCAACATTTAAATGCCTTTAATTCAGATTTTGAAACCAGATTTAAGAATGCTTTGATTATGGTAATACCACAGTAGGCAATGAATTCATATGGTCCTATTGAAAATAAATGCCCCATTGCAATAAGAACTGATCGTAATAAGCACTAACGAAGATCTCAAAGTTTGGAAACGGATATCAGCAATTTTGGCTTTGAAAAGGCAAACTTATTATTTATCCCGAATTAAGGAATATCGTGAGGACGTTTTTAATCACTTTTCCTACCGAGAAGGAACTTCAGCATGGTTGCCAATCTCCACACCAAAAAAGAAAAAATTGACATTACTAACAGAAGAGATTTAAGGTTAAACCTGATAATATCAATACCAAATGTTAAAAAATTGTTATTGTAGTGCCAGACTCATCCTTCCCTTTAAAATCATTCGTTTATATATTTTATTTAGCAGTTATTTTATGTATTTATTAACTTTTAATTTATTTAACATGCAATTTTAAAATTTTAGTTACTATACTTCATTGCAGTTAGAAATTTAATTCATTTAAAATTGTAGTACCAGCTGTCAAAAAGACATTTAAGTTGATATATTTGCAAAAATTCAATATTAATTAAGCAGGGGTCTACCTCAAATCGAAAAAGTACGGCAAGGGGTCTATGAGACAAAAAAGTTTGGGATCCTCTGATCTACACCGTTCAGTCTACTATTCCACATCAGGTTCCCTTTTGTTTTCAAATGTGCTCAGAAAATTAAACCAAAGCGTTTGGAATAGAATAAAAAGAGATATTTTCAAAACAAAAGTTCGATAAATCCAAAAAATATCCCGTTTTACTTACAAGATCAAAATGAATTAAAATTTCTCTCATCCGTCTTATGTTCTCGATGAAACAAAAAAAAGTATTCGAAGTTCATTAAATCACGAGACAAAATGAATGCCTTTCGAGTGACCGTGTGGTCACCAGCTGACCCCCTCAGCTCATATACCTTCCTTCTATCCAAATCCCTCGCTTATCTGAAATCGATGGACTTGCTCCTTCAGAAACACGTGTCTCCGTCCTCGTGAGATTAGGGATTGGTTGCTTTAATTAAGAAAAGTATCTGAACTACACGATGTGTTTGGTACCTGAAGATGCGCCGTTCTATTTCATCGTGGTCTTCTAAGAATAGATTTCTTCTGAATATAAAAGTAAAAAAGGCTACACAGTTAATTGAAAACTCAATGAAAAGAAGTTTATTTCATTTTATCCAAGAAACTAAAGAAAGAATTATAAAAAGTTTTTTTTCTAATGGGGTGGCATTATAGCAGCTTAGACATTGCTGACCCATCAAGTCCCCAAATGGGAGAGCCATTTCATGGTGGCGACCTCGATACAAAATTCGGACGCTTGAATTACTTTTTTAATTCAAGCTCTCGTCGGGTGTTAAATATTTACGTGGTTTAATTTTGTTGAGGGTACCAGAGCCAAATGGATACTCGAGGGATTTTTTACACACACACACACACATGCCACATGATCATATAACATGCGTGCCTACTAGTTTCGCATTCAGAAAATCTATCGACTCCAGCTGGGGTCGAATCCACAACATGGGCTTGCGAAGCGAACACACTACCTCTCAGCCATCGGAGCCGACGAGAATTAAAAAGCACACATCTCGTATTTAATGCTATTTTTATATCCGTCCATTCCTTTCTGGAGCGATATGTAGGCCTTCAGGGATCATGGCAAAATATATATTTTGATTAAACTCCGTTTTCTTTTGCCTAAATTTACAATCGTCTGATAAAAATAAACAGAATTTTCAAAAAAACAAAACAAATACGGAGAGTTCTTAAATATTTTTGGAGGAAATTTGATTAGGGATTTTAAAAAATTCAATTATTTTAGTGGAAAATGAGTTATGTTAACGAAGCACTCTAAAGCTGCTCCTTGACCACTAGGCTACCGTAGCCTCATCATTTTAGTGGGAAAGAATCAGCTTATAATATTGTAGTTTATTTTGAAATCTAAATTATTGGCGGAATTCAAAATTATTCAACCCGGCACCACTCGCGCAGGGTGTGTCATGCCCACCGTCTAAATTTTTTTCAACGCTTCTGCTAAAACTTTTTTTAAAAAATGGTTGATTCCTGCTCTAGCTGACTTTAAGATCATAACCTTCAAGAGGATCAAGCCTGTCAACGAATTTTTAAAATAGATCTTTGGATACAACTCCCTCGGGTGTGACACACCCTGCGCGTGAAGTTGAGTTACATTTTTTAATACGTATGTACGCTATAAAATCTTCCTTATTCTATGGCGTATTATTGTAGTTATGATGAAGAAATGTGATATTAATAAATACAGTATTTAATAGATATAGTACAACAGTATTTTCGGATGAAGAAATTCTCTTCGCGGTTATGATAAGGAAAAAGCAAATGAAGAAGGGTATAAGAACAAGTATGATTCCTCCACTGAAATTGATCCAGATTCAGAAAAGGGGACACTGTTGAAAATAAATGTGTTATATGTAGAGACACAAAAACATTTGAGAAGAATGTAATTTTAAAGGAGATAACTGATACACATCTTATCTACATTCAGATGAACTCTTGAAAAAAAACTAATGCTGGAACAAAATAAGAAAAAATAAAAAAGAAACTCCAAAATTTGTAAATTTAAAGAATAAAGAAGTTTACTCCTATATGTTTAGTTTGAAAAAGATATAGATTTAAAAAAAAATTAAGATATCCAGTGAGAAAACATCGCACTCACTCACGACGCGATTAAAGGAATATATATAAAAATGTACTGAATGCACTTATAAAAGGAACAGAAAAACTAAATTTAAGAGTGAAAAATGTAATAAAGATATTGTACTTCCTACTTTTCTTCCTTTTTGTATACAAATTTTACGGTAAAAACACAATGTAAACACCCTTGGGTATGACACACCCTGCGCGAAAACTTTAGGTCGTTTTTTTTCACGCGAGTGATGCCGGGTTAACTAAAATTTCGGATATAAACAAGTTAAATACGTTCTGTCACTTTCTAATAAGTAATATTCTCTTTTTTTGTTTGAGAAGAGGGCCCGATAGGAAACGCATGGAAAGTACAAAATAAGTAACACTATGGTTGAAAAAGAGAAATCGTAAATTGTTACTTCTACATTGAAAGAAGACGTCAGATGCAGAAGTGACGTAAAAATCAATGGCAAACATCTGTAGCAACAATACGAAAAAACGCAAGCTAAGAGATTTACAGTTTTAAAAAAAAAACTAAAAGCATTACCCTCACCGTCTCTTTAAAGGTGCTTGTGGCTCAAATCTATTCTTTTAAAACACACTTTGTTGAACTCTTTATAAAAAGCATTTAATATGAGATACATAGAAATCCGTTATCTCTATCGCTCTTGTTAATCCTTAAATGTGTGAATTTTTATTTTTAATGTATAAAAATTTGAACTCAATAGGGAATGAGTGAGTGAGTGAATATTAACGTCGCGCTGTTCAGCTACACGGGGGCTTTTGGCGACGGTCCGCGTAATTTTGAACCATGGTCAAGTGACGCGGACGACACCTGAACTGGCACCTCCTCTCCTAACTACCACACCACACCAGCGGGAGGACGTTTGAGCTCTCGATAGATTTAATGTGCATCGCTCCCCTACACGGCGGCCAGTGGTGCTGGGCTCGAACTCATGACACGCTAGCCACGATCCGATGCCTAGACCACTCGGCTACCGCGGCTACAACTCAATAGGGAAAGTAGGGTAGTTAAATTGAAAAACAAAGACCAAAGAAGAATTTTTGCATATTGATGTATTCTTACATCACAGAGAAAAATACATCCCCCCCCCCTTGTGCGCGCCAGTGTAGTGCACTTGTATGTATTGCTTGTTTGAGAACACAGCAGAAAATAAACTGCCCAAATACTCTTAAACAGAGGCCAATAATGTATTTTATGAAAACAGAGCACATTTGATGTATTTGAAAATTAATGAATGCATAGTGCACAGTAATTTACCGGATCAGAAACACCTCGAAAAATGCTTTATGAAGGTATCAAGTTGTCTATAATGGAAATTAAGTAGCCAACTTTGCAAAAACAGGCTACTTTTTTTAAGGAAAGGCGTAACTTTTCCTGTTGTTTTCCGAATTGCACGCTATGTTTTGATGCTTCGTCACTGAGACGACAGAGGAACTGTAAGTCCATTACCAATACACCTTGTAAGAAATACTAAAGGACCATTTCGACAACCTTTAGTCTTTCAGTATGTAATATTTTAATATTTTGTACGGTGTCTTCAACGTTAACGTCTTCATGATTTTTTCATTAACTAGGACTGCAGCCATAATTTCTGCATCGGACATAATTGTGCACGTGAGATTTTTCCGACCTGCAAGGATGTGGTCGAGTTATCCAGACTGACGGTGTATCGAGTGCCGAGTTTTCGGAACTCTAATGTTATTTTATTTCCATGTAGCTTAAAATCCATTGAGAAGGAGTTTTCTTTTTAAAAAATTAATCACACACTTCTGGTGTTATTAGTTTTTCTATTACTATTATATTTTCCAATGTAAATTTTAATTCTTCTCGCAGCAAGAATTTTTTTTAAATTTTTATATCTCGTTTGTAAATAATAAAAATAAATGCTTGCATTTAAATCATAAGTATTTAATATTTCAATAATTTAATCAAAGCTTTTTCGCCAAAACCACTAAGTTTCGCTAAAATTAATCTACATAGCATTAAAAATACGCTAATAATCCTTGTTCATTTTAAGGAACACGAGGGAAAGAAAAAATTATTTCCATCGTTCTTTACATTATTTTTGAAATCGAATAATTATAAATTAGGGAAATGTGTGAAATTTAAAAAGGTTAATACGTTTAATTAATTTAGTCTCTTACGATTTAAAATCAAATATTTTTGGTTTTTTTTGTGACAAATCGTAGTTTTAATACTTCAACAGAATTAATGAGTTTTGACAAATCCAAATGCACCAAAATACTTCTAGCTAAATGGAAACAAACAACCAGTGAAAATGAACACGCTTACAAATTAACGTTTCACAGGTATTGTCAATGACTCCCGAAATAGCATCCATCCGTTAAAACATTTAATGAGCTGCATGTATTAAAAATTTGCTTCAAGAGAAAAACATTTCTTAAAACTCTTCCGCGAGAATTCGGTTGCATACATTCTGTGGAAGAAACTTTTTTTGTGGTTCTTTTTCTTCTTCTGAAGTCCATTAGCATTGAAAGGAACTTGTTCCTTCATTTCACAATTTCATCATTTTTAATGAATGTTTTATACTTCTTTAAAATCGTAACTTTAATTTAGAATTGCTTTGAGGCTCTTTTTGTTTATTTTTTTTTCTGATTTTAAGTATGGTACTTAATAACTTTTACTGGAATCAAATAAGTATTTTTAAATAATCTCTCAAGGTTACTTAGAAGACGCGAATGGAAATAATGGACTTTCTCTATGGGAGGAAAAATTCGTCACTAAAATTAAATATGAATAATGTTTATTACTACTTCTCATGTGCTCTTTTTTCATATTTTTACTTTATTTTAAAAGAGATCTTTAATACTTATTGGATAAAAGGCTTTGCGTTTGAAATGTTGTTCAATCTACAATTTATTTTCAAACAAAAAATAGTACTTGAAGATTTTTCTTGTTTTTTAAATAAAAATTAGCAATATTATCAAAATATCTTAAATAAAATGTAGTTAAAACATTTGTTTTTAGATCTTCAATATAACTTTAGATCCGCGGCGTTTTTTATTGACTTACTTTTTCTTTCTTTTTTTATCAAAATGTTCAATTAAAAGAATAGAAAAACTTATTTTTGATGCAACTTTCCATTATACTTAGGTTTATCCTTTAGCTTAAAATTTCTTTTTCAGTAGGCATTTTAAAATTGTTTTTTGGGCTACACACATACTACGAATAATGCACCTATTGAAGGGAAAAATCGCAAAGTAACAATAATAATAATAATAATAGGGGGAAAAAGTGCTGAATTTACATTTAAATTGTAATAGGTTGAAATACGAGGTAATACCGGACTGGTGAAAAAAAGTAGTATATTTTAAATAAAGAGAGGTTCCTCTAGTATTGCTTTAAATAATAAAAAATAAGGGTCGTTTCCCAGTAACAACTTTACTGATGGTAGTGTTACTTGAAGATAAAAGTCGGTTGTCAATGGCACACGAGCTTCAAAACCATAAAAATATTTCATAGTGTTAAAGAAAAAGAGCGAGATTTGGAAATGCGGCGACCATTTTCAGTTATTCAATATGAAAAAGCTGCGAAAGAGATCTCATTGGGAAAAAATTTCAGCTCTCATCGTAAAATATATAAAAATAGTTACTACCGAAGTTATAAAATTTGGCGAAGGAAATATCTCCTCTTATTTTTGTTTATTTTTGAAGAGTAATATTGATGCTGAAATGAGATTTCATGATGTTTTTCAGAACGTCATTTTTTTCAGTATACGCATGATGAAATACTCTTCAATTACGCTCTGTCTTGAAAGCCACTTTGAAACTTTTTTGTCAGGAAAAATATTCAAAGCCACATCATGAGAATGAAAGTTAATAATTCAAAAAGAATTCTAGAGCTAATATTTGTATAAGAAAGAGCATAATAGAACCCTTCATGATGAGTGCTCAAATACAGTTCTATAAAAAAAAAACTCTCGTGTACAATGATGGGGACTTCTGCACTTCAACAGGACACAAAACCCTTAAAATGATAACAAAAAAATCGTTTTTTTTTCTATTTTTGCTAAAAATTTCATAGAATTGTTATCTTTTGATTGATATATCACTTTCGAGTGTATGAAAATTACATGTGATATTTAAATTCATTTGGTAAAAGTCAAACTAACGCATTTTGTATTTTGAACATACTCTTTTTTTTAGAAAACCGATTATTTCATGTTTTTTTCTTATAGAATTACTTTTAGAAAACTAATTTTATTTCAGCTTATTCACTGCAACATTTTAAATAATTACAAATTTTACTAAAAACTAATTATTGGTGACATGCAGTGGCTTATTTGTTGTATAATACTACAGATTTCTTTTAAATCACGTTTTAAGTTAAGAAAATATTTTTTCTAAGAATTTTCATTCTCACGATTATTAATGTTTTCGTTGAAACTGTTGACACTTTACTGGCAATTTTGTTTTAACTGCTGAAGATTTGTCGTAAAAATACTGCACGCGTAAACGGCAAAAGCATTCTGTTTAAATGAACAGTAAAATCTTTCAGATGAAAAGACTCTAAATTCTATCATACATGTCTATCATGTAGCGAAATATTGATTTTAAAAAGGAATGTATAAGATAGAGAGTAGAATACTTTTAAAGTATTGCAATAACGTTAATGAAAGATGGCTATAAGTAGAAAATTTAAATAAGGCGTTGAATAATATCACAATTAGTGTTCTTATTCAGCATAAATTTTTATATGCATGTGATAGTTTAATGTTATAGGAAGCAAACAATTTTTAAAGTGATGTTAGTTTTTTAAAAAGTTTCACGATTTTCTTTTTTTATTAGTTAAGTTCAAACAATACCACTAAAAAGCAATAAATTATTAAAATTATCAATATATATGAAATTACATTACAAGAAATATGTATTTAAGTTTTTAAAAACTTAGAACTAACCTTTTAAATTGGTATTACAAGTAAAATGCATAAAATGAAAATATTTTCCGAGTTATATTTGAAATGGTTTTCTTCAGTTTGTGTTTTTCAATACACATTTCAATGCTCATTTAAAACGTTTTACTCCTTCCATAAGTATTTACCAATACCTTCAGTGTTTTATTCATTGTTAAATATAATGCAGATAAAAAGAAATTAAGGATCCATTTTTCAATTTAAAGACTGCACTTTTTTTTTCAAAAACATTAAATTTTAGGGGCATATTATAAAAAAGAATGTATAAAAATATTATAAAAAAAAATGTTATGGTGAAATATTAATTATAATATAAAAAAAAGTAAATATTTGAAATTTTTTTGAAAAATTAAAATTAAATGCAAGACTCTGAAGGAATTATGCAAACCATGTGCAATTTACTTCATACGTTGGTGGCGATGAAATATGCATATCATTAGCATTATAGCGCAGACGCATTTCGCAGGCGACCGTAGCGCCACCGCAAGTGCTATTTTAGGGAAGAACAGATTAGTGATTTGAAGTATGGCAATTGTTTGTTTGTTTTTTTGCGTAAACTGTCACCTATGCCTCATCGAAGACATCGAATGTCTTTTGATTAAGTTTTGAATTCAACGGAAGAATAGTAACCTGCAGAGATTGCGAATTATCCTTCAGAGAAATCGATCAACATGATGGACGAAACCAAGAAACTGTGATGCGGATCTGTTATCGCTGGATGCAGGAGGATGCCGAGGGGCCGATTGCACTCATCTCTTCGCACCACTGCCCATGATGACAGACGAATGGTGCGTATGACAGTGATAGATCACACAGCCACATCACGAACCATAGCTCAACAAATTCAGTCCGTTACCATTCAACGTCGTTTACAGCAGGGTGGAATGTTCGCTAGGCACACATTGCTTCGTTTATCCTTGACTGGTAACCACAGGCGTTTGCGCCGCCAATGGTGCGATGAATGGCGAGCATGAATAACGGAATGAAACGGCATTGTGTTTAGCGACGAATTCTGCTTGCAACATCACGATGGTCGAATTCGAATTTGGAGACCGTGGTCGGAGGCAGCTGAAATGTTGCGTTATGCATTGCTACATGGAGGAGTTGGAACCCCTGTGGTCCTCCCATACATTCAGTTCTTGCCATTAGCCATATTCTATTAGGATAATGCGTGGACACACGTGGCACGCAATGTTCAAGTGTTCTTTAGCCAGAAGATTGAATTGCTTTTTTAGCGTACTTTTTCTCTGTATCTATCGCGAATCGAAAACGCGTGATACATGCTCTTACAACATCTAGCCCGGGATACACCAACCGATGCTATACCAGATCAATTCTGCCAATATGTGGATGCCGAATAGACTGTTGTACCCCCAAGGATATATCCAAAACCTCTTTGATTCTATACCGCGGTGTATGGCACTGGTTATAGCCAAAAATGGTGGCTTTATTATCTACTAATATTGTCATCATCCACACGTCACAAGAGGCTGTAATTTTAATCGTTTGATCTTTGTACAACGTGGTACTTGCCAAATAAAATTCTCTGTATTATATCTGGTCCTTATCGGTGTTGCATTTGTGTGGCCAGCAATATAGTGTGAAATTTAATAGAAGTAAGGAGTTAATGTGCAAAATTTAGAATGTAGGGGACAGAGTTCTCATTGAAAGTATGTATTTCACTTACATTTATTGCTTTGTTTGCGGTAACTGCTTGTGTTTGAAGGCATTAATCAGTTTCGGAATTGTCTTAGCGGCGGGATGTACAACTTGTTTCAGATTTAAGAAAACATTGTGGGAGATGAAGATATAATGGAGAGCCACTCCATTTTAAAATGATTTCTTTCATTATAAAAATATTAAATTTTTTAAATCTCTAATGGCATATTATGAACAGTTTAAGCGTAGAAGAAGTATAACGAAAACAGAAAACTGAATACAGCAAAAAAAACTGAAGCAGAGTTTATTAATCTAACATATCTCTAGCCTCTCAGACGAGAAATGTCTTGTGAAGAGTAGGACAGTGTAGAAGATGTGCGGAGTCTGCGACTTCTCCAGAGCTGCACAGAGTGCCTACAGGGGAAGGAACAACTTTTCTTGGTTTCACAGGCAGTTATGTCCGGTGGCTAAGTGGAATTCAGCGACTGCTCTATGCCTTGGTTCATTACACAAATTCAGGATAGCATTACTCCAAGACTTGTGAGAAACACGGTTGTAGAGATCTTCCTTAGCTTGATAAATGGGCTTTGATAAATCTTTTAATAAGATTTTTAATGGACTGGCAGGACATGGGATGGAAGTTTTCTACATTATAGCGGCGCCCTTTTTAGCCAGGAAATCAGCTTTTTTGTTACCTAGAACTCCTCATTGGGCAGGAACAACTGAAGGACTATAGTTTTATCAAGTGTTGCCAGGTTTTTAATATCATGACAACAATCCAGTATGTCCTGTGTTAAGGGATTGTTATCAAAAACGATAGCCAACATCAAGGCTTTGGAGTGAGTGAGTGAGTGAGTGAGTGAGTGAATGTAGGGTTTAATGGCGCAAAAGCCGATTTCGGCTAAGCTGCGCCAATCAATCGTTAAAATATTAAAAATCCATTTAAAATACTCAAATATTGTTAAAAGTTCACACAAAAAAATAAATAACAATCAGATTTTGGTGGGGCACACCCCACCAAGTCAGATAAGGTTAAAACAGTTCAGAAAAAGAAAATCGAATATAAAATATTTTAAGTAAAAATTGCTAATAACAAGTTTTTGGTGGGGACTAACCCCCCCCCAAGTCCGATAAGTGTGATTCAATCACGTCCCTTCCGGTGCTTGGTCGGAGTTAAATATTTTTTTTCCATTACTTCGTCCGCTTCTGCTTCGACATCATATATGAGCATGTCCTCTTCTTCTTCTTCGGAAGTCTGTACGGGAGAACTCTTTATCGGTATGTGTGGTGCCATTTTTATATGTATTGCTGTTTCGTTTAGTTTTTTGTAGAAACTTTTTCCTTCTTGTTCGCTTTTTTGGATTTTTCTTTTTAAATATTGTATTATAGATGCCGAAGGGGTGAGCGCAGGAGTTGGATGTGGAAGCGGATATGTTTGATGAAGTTTCCATAGGGCTGAACATAGGGTTGGTGGTGGAAAGTATTGCAGCAGAAATAGGAATTGGGGGCTGGGGCTCTGATACTGTAGTGGCTATTTGAAGAGATTGAGGGCAAGAGGTGTGCTTGGGTTGAAGATGATGTGGAAACAGCAGGAGTGGATGTTGGTATATCTGGTTTTGGGAGGGTGAAAATGGTTTAAGTAACATTTAAAGGTGGACATTTTATTTTTGTTATATTTTCATCGGTTTGTGTAGAATTATTTACAGTAGAGGGTTTGGAATCTTGAGCATAAGTTTGAGGTAACTGTGGGACTAATTAATTTACGTGCTTCAGGATATGAAATATTTTTTATTTGTTTTGATTTCCTGTATCTGTTTCTCTATTTTCCATTTAGGGCATAATTTAGAATCCGATGAATGGGGCTGTGAGCAGTTTATACATTTCGGCTCTAGATTGCAATCTGAGGAAGCATGTCCAACAGATGCACATCTAGAGCACGTTAATTGTCCACGGCAAGAAGTTTGAGAGTGACCGAACCTCTGGCACTTAAAGCAGCGCAGAGGATTCGGTACATAGGGACGGATTTTACAGTTAAGGTAGCCAGCTTTAATGTTTGATGGTAAGTTAGGGCTATTGAAGGTTAGAATTAAATGTTTAGTGGGGAAAAGTGAAGTGTCTTTTTTTATTGTAATTCTTCTGACCTGGGTAACACCCTTGATCAGCGAGTTCTTCCAGGATTTCTGCTTCAGAAGCACACAAAAGATCTGTTTCGGAGATGACACCACGACAAGAATTTAAAGATTTGTGAGGAGTTACTGTTAATGGGGAATCTAAAAAGGTTTTCGCCATTAGGAAAGATTTACTTTGTAAGGCAGATTTAGTTTCAATCAATAAGTCACCAGATCGTAATTTTTTGATGGATTTTGGCTCTCCACCTATCCCTGTCAAAACTTTTTGAATTATAAACAGAGATTTCTGTGACATTTCATTGTTCGGTAGTGATATAATTAAAAATCGAGAATGTGCAGCAATATTATCAATAGCAATTGTGGGTAAAATAAGGCCTTTACCCGGGCACAGCATATTAGGATCCATAAATGCGAAACAAACTTCATTCTGGCGTGGCTCCACCCACCACGGAGTCCAACAAGGGAGGCAGTGTGCCGGTCAATCTGGCAACACCAGGCACGGCGCTTACCTGGAGTACACCCAGAATATAGTGCTACAGCATCAGGGCGAGGATCCAACGGGTAAACCCGCCACCCCTTATCTGCAGCACTAACCCTACAGCAATGTCTCCGAAAAGACTTATCACCAGCCGATTGACAGGAGCGGGCTCACTCCTGCCACCCGTCTACAGCGAAGCGTGGGCCAAAGGGTACGCAAAAGGTATCCCCAGGACACCATTTTCCTCCTTACGGGACGCCGCACACGGCAAACATGCGGGTCGGAAAACCAACGTTGTTAGTAGAAAACAAAGAAATAATACGAACATCAAAATAAATTGTCGAAAAAATATTAAACGAATTTAACGCAATACAAAACGAAAAAATATAGTATTATTAATGAATGGAGTAATCTAAAAAAATTAATCAATCATTTTGTACATGTAAATTTCGAAAAATTGTCTGTAGTCTAGACGGGAAAGAGAAAAGGAAAATTGAATGACAAGAGGGTCGAAAATAGAGAAGGATCACTAGGGTACCCCGGGTTCGTGACACCCGTGTTTACCAAAGACAGTAAACCCCTTGGGAAAAGGAAAAGATCACTAGGGCACCTCGGGATTGTGACACCCGTACTCACCTAAAGAAGGTGAGCCCCTGAGGGGGTGTAATTGTCGAGTCACACCATAAATATGTATCGTGAGTGGTGTGAAGAGATCTCTTAAATGTATCTAGAAGTTCAGCCAGAAGCAGAGCACCACAAAGCTCTAATTTAGGTAATGATATTGTTTGAACAGGTGACACACGAGTTCTTGAAACCATTAAGAATAAGTGTGGCGAATCAGAAACACGTAAGTATATTACGGCTGAATATGCCTTTGAGGAGGCGTCACAGAACCCGTGAATTCACAGTGTTTACCATTTAGTGTTTGGACATACCTGGGAACTTTTACTTGTTTCAGGCATTAAATTTCTGCTTGAAACCGATTCCATCTATTAAGAATGCCTGATGATATCTCATCATCCCAGTCAAGCCCTGCCTTCCACAGGTCTTTAAGAATAATCTTTAAGATTATAGTCGAGGGAGAAACAAACCCCAGAGGATCAAAGATGCGTGCGATGATTGATAGCATCTGTCTCTTTGTGGATACCTGGTCTGGTAAGACTGCTCTTACTTTAAAGGAATCCTCGTTTAAATCCCAGAATAAGCCAAGAATTTTCTGGGAGGACTCATCAAATGAATGTGAGGAAATATTTGTCTTTAGACTGTTTGGCAAGTCTGACAAGACTTCTGGATGAGTGCATGACCATTTTCGCAGCTCCAATCCACTGGCTGACATTAAGTTTTGCAGTTCGTGAACAATTTTCCTAACCGAGTCCAATGAGTCAGCACCAGCTAACATATCGTCAACATAGAAATGATCTTTTGCGAGCTTAGCTGCCGGTGGAAAACGATGTTTTTCATCCTCACATAATTGTTTCAAAGTTCGGATGGCAAGAAATGGGGCACAAGATGTACCACAGGTAACTGTATTTAATTTGAAAATCCCTAATGGACGCATTCTTTGCCTATAAAAATCTAATCATGGCTCGCACTTCCAATTTTCCAAGCGTCCTGATCCGTCTGGGAACTTTCCCTAACTACCCGTACGCCAGCGGTTTGACCAGTAATTCCAGTTGTATCCACCGAGGAAACAATTTTTCCACAATACCTAGTTTTTCCCGAGAACCCATCCTACATTCTTCTAATAGATGAAGAATTCACAAATGTGGAATCTGTATATTTTGTCCCTTTTGCAACAACTTCTTTCCGATATTTATCAGCATCCGAAATTCCTTCAAGGAGTTTAGGTAGTTCGGAGTTATAACAAAGAGAAATTTTACCCCCTCCCCTTGTAGCAGCTGTTCTCAACAATGCAAATTTAGTAAAATTTGGTGTCTTGCTCTCTTCACATCAATAGTTTAATTCAATATCTAACGAAAACCGAACTAGTCATTGCAGTCTAGCGAGTGAATGTGGGGCTTTTGGCGCAAGAGCCTGTTTTGGCTATACTACGTCAAACACTTGTTTTAAAAAAAATATCGTAAACTGTTGACAAGTCACTGCCGTCTAACCCATATAACAGAGTGCTTAACTTGGGACTTCTATGACCGATTAAAAGACACGCTTACTCGAACGTTTTACAAGCGAGGATATCTTGACATGCATCTTAAAAAATCTAGACTGTAAAATACCAGATATTCTCAACCCTAATAGTAGTAAAATGGTTAAAATTCAGTCGAAATGGAATACTATTCCGCTTTCAACGAGCTGAAAACTAGGAACCGAACTTGCGTAGTTTGGGACAATCCAGACTACGCAAGTGCTGGGCACGTTTGGGTGCCCAGCACTTTTTCTTTTAAGTAACACTTGAAAAAGAAAATTTCATGCGTCAGCCTTTTGTGCCTTTATTATATCATGTCTACGTAGTAGTACATTTATTTGTTAATCTTATAATCACCGATTCTTTGAGACTTGTGTATTATAACGTAAACCAATTTTACCAAATCAAATGTGGCCACCGATTCAAAAATAGTCGTTAAATGTTGCAGTCGTTACTGTTTAAGAATATCGTGGCTTCCACTCTTGGATGATTATCGTGTTATTTGGAAATATCTATTGAATCGATGGTTTTGTCAATGGAATTATAAGCAAGTACCGTACCATGAATAATTTAAAGGTTAAACTTTCATGACAAGTGTCGTTTGTCACCAAAGAGCTAGAAAGGGATACATTATCTCTCATTTTACCGTTTCTTATAACTTAATCCTTAACTCATTTGGAGTATGAAAAATCTTAAGATTTTAATAACCTCTCATTTAAACAGAATAGTCTTTTTTTCAGTTTCTTACAAAATAGAGAAATAATAATGTATATATATTTGTAAAAAATTCACCATTTATCCTAAAATTATTCTGTGACAGATTAGAACCCGAAAGAAAGGACATATCTGCTCTTGTGCCGTCTTTATTTAATCAGAATTCAGAATTATTACGATGACAGACAAAAATCTTGATTTAATGTCCATGGAAATTTCATCAAGCTAAATCATCCAATGTTCTAAAAAAAAGTTAATTCTGGTTTTTTTTGAAAATTTAATTGATTTTTAATCATTTGAGTTAATAAAAGTGTGATGCCGTTGCATTTTAAGCAAGACAATGCAATACTGAATAAGTAAAATTCTTAACATATGTATATAGAGAGAACTTATATATTTTCACTTTTATTTATTTTGAAAATGCATTCGTGACAGGTCATAGTTCAGAAGTATTAAACCCGATAGGGAATTTGTAAATATAAAATCTAATACCCTTTCCAGATACGACAAAATGTTAAGCCTTTCAATTGACACTTGACATTTTGATTTTACATTCTCTCAACTCGTGTTGTTGTAAAACTAAACGAAATAAAATGCATAGTTCCGAAATTTGTGTTTTTTCATTCGCTTGGTGATATGTTAAGACTGACTGCAGACGTGACAAATGAAAGAGTTTGAACAATGAAACGAAATATTTCCTCTTTGGGGAAAGGTTTTATTAGTTTTTATCACAAAAAGCTGTGCTGTTTGTTATTCTACAAACATTGGATTAACTTTGATGGAATTACTCTGAGTTTTCTTGTAAGTAAAAAGCGATTGGAATTCTTTGTATAAGACTCCTGAGAAAATACAAAGGAAATTTCATACACTAAGGATACAGAAAGAGTTGCAAAGTCGGCGATTTCTTAATAGTAACACGGAGCTGGAATGATATTGCTTGCAGCTTAATCAATAACCAACTCTGTTCGAAACAATTAGGAGATTGGGCGTCACTATTGACAAAAGTAAACATGAAAACATATTGATGAGATCTTAAGAAATGTTAGGAAAGTTTGTCGATCTTGAACAGATTAGCTGGCACAAAGTGAGGTTGCAGTAGACACCCTAAATATGCGACTTGCAATATGCATATAAAACAGTCTTTACGACTTATTGTTCCGAATATCTTGTGGCACCACTTACTCTGTCTGTATGCTACTCTGCCATTCGCTCACCATACTGTACATAGTTTACCATTCACTTCGTACATATGGTGCCACAATTCTACCACACTCTTTTCCAGCTTTGTTTTATTTAACCGAGTATGTGAAATAGTTTCCCCACATATGCACCGGATCTCCACCTCGGATACTCACTCTACAAGCACCCGGATCTCCGCCTCGCTGATCGCAATCAACTCTAGAATTTCTTTCAAGCTTAACCTCCCCGGGGAGTGTGATGTGGAACCATTACTCATTGCTTTTAGGTTGCGTTGTCATTAGCTCACCATACTGTACATATAGTTTACCATTCACTGCATATATATGTCATAGCCATTCCGCCACTCTTGTATAGCTTGGTTGTTTGATTTAACCGAGTATGTGGATTAGCTCCCACACATTTGGTAAAACAGACACCTGCCGCCACACTCTAATTACATGTGCTAAAGCACAGCTTTGGAGACTACGCAAAATTAAGCTCCAAGATTAATTACAGGAGTATTTAAAACAATTCCATTTAATGCATTTGTTGCTAGAAACTTGCATATTGAGGCAATTATGTAGCAGAAGACTTTATTTGAAAAGTTAATTCGATTACCATCAAACAGTTATTGGAGAAATAATAACAATACAACAGAAGATTAAAAAACAAGGTTTTTCAAAAAGTAGCACAAATTTGAGAGCATTTCCAATATTCCGGAAACTATGCTACCTCCACTTGATCCTTTAATACCTTCAGTAAAGGGAAGAACGGGTCTCGCAATTTGTAACGAGGAATTTTGATTGTCTTAAAAGACATTGCTTTGGAAAGTAAATACCAGGTGACCACAGAATGTGGTTATGTCAATACTAATAGATCTGGATGGATGTGAAAGCGTCAGAATTTTTTTTCAGAAGAACTATTTGCTTTTTATCTAAACTTGGGTTTCTATACAACTGCATTTGACGGTAAAGTAGAAGCTATTGGAAAGATTATTAATCACAATTATTGTTTAGAAAGGATGCTTTTGAGAACGTAGTTATATATTTCCGACTCTATTTCTGCGATACAAGCTGTAACATCACTGGAATTTGACTATTCGAATTAAAAATTGTACGAAGAATCCGATTGCGTTTGATCTTAAAAAGAATATTTTACAGCGGGCTCCCTCCCGTTGTGATATCTACAGAAATTAGAGAGCAGATTTTCTTGCTAAAAAGGTGCTGGTGTTTTTCAGCGCTTTCAGAGAAGAATCCCGTAATCTTCTACATGCAGAGTAATTAAAATTAGGGTGAAAAGTTAATGAAGCTTTTCACATGAAAAAATAGTGATACGCCATGGGTAAACTCTAAATAAGATCCCAGATCTCCCGAGACAGCATAGGGCTGCTGCATCCAAGCTGGAAACCGGGCACGACGGGGAGAGCATGGTAAACAAAAACTAAGTTATTTTATCCTGTGCCATTAGGCCTGGCACCTTCAAGCCAGAAGAACCACATTCAAAGTACCGAGTGATTGTAAACAAAAATAAAAGTATGTACTCGCATAAGCGTTCAGACGCCCTCTGGCGGTTACAAAGAGAATTCGTTAAGAATTTCTACACTCCCAACCTGATAATTTTCTAAAAATTATTGAAGCAAGTTTATACATAAACAATTAGCGAAATAACATACGAATCATACAAATGCTTAAAATACAATATGAATATTCAAAAATGCAATTTCAAATAAAAGAAAAGATTAAAGTTCTAATTACAGACCATCTTGACTGTTAATAGATTAGAATTCAAATGAAATAGTTCATAGAGTTTACAGTTCATGTTTCACCGAGTTCAAGAAGATAGGTCACTTAAATTCCTCTTTTTGTCTTTACAACACAGGATCGAACAAGTCCATCACATCTATACATAACTTTAATTATGCGACCTAAATCACATACAAATTTGGATTTGACGTTACCCTCAAGAATTACAACATCAACTTTCAAATTTCTTTTAACACTTGGTTTAGGAAAGGGAAGGAAACTTCTAATATTTAGTAAAAGGTTCTCCCCCCCCCCCATTTCTTCCAAAATGGACTCAAAGGCTTGGTTTGATAATATTTGGGTTATAACAAGTTTTCTTTGGTTATAGAATTCCAACAACTCAGAAAAAACGAAAGTATAATCATTCTTGTTTCCAGCTAAAAGAGTTCGCCGGAGTAAGAGGTTCAGGAACAGATGTCATCAGCAACGCAAGTCAGATAACAGATTTAAAATATTTTCAATCTCAGCGAGAGTGGTCCTTGTTTCTTCAAATGTTTTATTTGGACCCTACCGATTATTTTTCTTAAAGGTTCTCCGATCTCATTGGACACTCGTAAAAGCCTCCTCACCATGGGGCAAGCTCAACAATAAACTTCCATGCAATACCTTCTGAAGAAATAAAATTTGAAATCTTCAATAATGTTGAAGAAATAATGCATTTCTTTACTAGCACATTTAAAAGTAGAGGCATTATCTGAATAGATGGTTTTACAAATTGATCTTTTTGAAGAAAACTTCCAAAAGGCCAAAATAAATTTCCTTGTAGTTAAACTAGACACTGAACTGCGCGAGTAACTGCATACATAAAGCGATGCAAGATTTTTCAGTTTCATTCCCTAATTTGACGTACACTGGGAACGTGAAGTCAACACTGATGACACAAAAAGGATGGATATTATGATATCCTATCACGTTGTAACTGATCTGTTGGTTTAACAGAATATTTCGTGCATGCTAAACATACGTTAATAATTTTCCGTATTAGTCGTCTTCCATGAGGAAGACAATGCTTTCTCCTAATATGTGAAAAAGCAAGAGTAACTCCCTGTAACAGTCTTCAATTTTTTTTCACTTAATTATGAGCTTAGCGAATCTTTACTCTTTTGGAATGATTATTGGATTTCTCACTAGAACGGAATTTAGCTTCCCAGATTCTACTGCTAATACTTAAAATGCCTTCATCTAAACAAGGACGTAAACTACATAATACAAAATTTTTGCAAATTCTGTAAAAAATTGAGCTAGAGTTTCTGAAGAATAAAAGGTATCCGAATCCAGAGATGAATTTAGTCTATATTGGCCGATTAAAGCAATTTTGATACAACACGCTTCTCGCTTTATTTGAGTCATAAAATTATGTCGAGTTCACTTGAAAATAACGCTAGGAGCTCACATTTCAGAATGAAAGAAAGTCAAATCGCCAGTTTCTAAAAGTTCGTCTACGAGTGCTCTAGTACGGACATGGAAATGTGTAACAGAATTAAATCAGAGCCTTTGAAGTCTCAAGATATGGTTAAAACAGATGGCATCATTTCCTCTTTAATCGTAGTCTAATCTATTCAATCTGCTGCGGTAGATGGCAGGTGTAACGTAGTTGAAGACAACTCAAATCGTACAAGACGTAGAATGTTGGAGGAAAACTTGGAAGCGTCTGTACCATCAAAATTGCGAATTGCAGGGAGAGAGATATTCAAAAATGATTTGCAAGTCTTGCAGGAAGAAAAAAATAATGTCCGAGTAATTATACATAATATTATTTGATGCCCAAGCCAAAGACGAACCTTTAGATGGAAATTTTTCATTGTACAGTGGATAAAACTAATTGCGTGAATTTCCCAACGTGACCAACTTCTAGCAAGGTAAGCAGAGCTTAATTTAAATAAAATGTAGAGTAATTTTTGAATAAAATGATAATAAAAATTAAATTTCAAAAATCCATAATTTAACCAATTCGTGTTGGCAACATAATCCAGGCAATTCAAACTCGGCAGATCGACTCGCGAGATTTTCCTGTTCAAAACCTTAGAAATTACAGTCTCTAATGGTATGGACCCAAACGGCCGAGAAAAAATACACTTAAATTGCCTAAACTTAACGATCTTGTAATAGATGACAAGCTAAAAATCTGAAACTAGATCAAAAGAAATTCTATAAATCTTATGCACATCTAAATTTAAAGAAACACTTGTGAAATTAGAAAGTTTTGATTCCTCATTAAAAGTTAAACGAATTATCGCGTGGGTGAAGAGTTTTACTTTTTAACTGTAGAAACTTTTCTAAATTTGAAGGTACCTTGGCTGTTAATAAATTAAGTGAAGCTAAAGAACAGCACGTTAGAGAAGTGCAGATGCAGCACTTTAAAGAAATAAATATGCTAAATCAGAAGCAAATTTTGAAAAAACTATTGTATTGTTTACGTCCTTATTTGGATGGTCAAGGTAGTTTAAGGATTAGCAGTAGAACTAATGAAGCTAAATTCCGTTCTAATGAGAAATCCAATAATCGTTCCAAAAGAGTCTAAATTCGCCGAGCTAATAGTTAAAGATAAAAATTAAGACTGTTACATGGAGGAGTTACTCTTTCACAAATTAGGAAAAAATATTAGATTCCTCAGGGAAGACAACTGATGTGGAAATTTATGTTCAGTTCACTTGAATATAACGCTAAGAGCTCACATTTCAGAATGGAAGAAAGTCAAGTCTCCAGTTTCTAAAAGTTCGTCCACGAGTGCTCTAGTACGGACATGGAAATGTGTATATATATATATAACAGAATTAAATCAGAGCCTTTGAAGTCTCAAGATATGGTTAAAACAAATGGCATAATTTCCTCTTTAATCGTAGTCTAATCTATTCAATCTGCTGCGGTAGATGGCAGGTGTATCGTATTTGAAGACAACTCAAATCGTACAAGACGTAGAATGTTGGAGGAAAACTTGGAAGAGTCTGTACCATCAAAACAGAGAATTGCAGGGAGAGAGATATTCAAAAATGATTTGCAAGTCTTGCAGGGAGAAAAAAATATAATGTCCGAGTAATTATACATAAAATCCTTTGATGCCTAAGCCAACGACGAACATTTAGATATAAAATTTCCCATTGCACAAAGGATAAAATCAATTATTTGAATTTCCCTACGTGACTGACTTGTAATACAAAGTAAGCAAAGCTTACATTTTGTTTAAATTGCAAAAAGTTTATATATTATGAGAAATTTCAAAATGACTACCGATTTATTAGAAAAAATTAAATCTAAATGTAGTGAAAACCGTAAATTAACAAATTTAGTTAATGAAGTTAATATTAAATTCGTATGAAGAAAGTGACGAGTCAGAATTGCATGAAGATTATGAAATAATTTTAGATCGAGCTAAAAATTTAAAATTACTTGAGCAGGGTATTGAAATTTTAATTTCTGTAGATTCTATGGAAAAAGAAATTACAGCCAGCGAGGAGCACCAAGAAAAATGTTTAGAGATTATCTAAACGAATTTCACGCTATCTTTAAGAAAGATGTGTATGTTTGGGGGAAGCAAATTATCCATGTCAAAATGAAAATGTTTCAGTTATTCCACGCGCGAGAAATCAAAATTCTGTTAAGTTGCCTAAACTTACTGTCGAAAAACTTGCAGGTGATCTAAAAAACTGGCAAGATTTTTGGAACAGTTTTGAAAGCTCTATTGATAAAAATTACTCACTTTCACAAGGGGAAAAATTTCCCCATAACTAAAATCTCTTAATAGGCCAAGCATCTAATGTAGCTTCTGGTTTTGAACTCGCTAGTGATAATTTTAATTGTGTTAAAAGTTTAAAAGAGTGATTTTGTAAGAGATTATGCAACTCTTTCATTAATAAAATTTGAGTTTAGAAAGAGTGAAATATTCATCATATGTCCGTGGCTTGAGGAAACTATATGAGGAATACACAGAACTTTGTATCCGTTAGAAATCTGGATTCCATGAAAATTTCTTTGGGTTCCTATGGTCATTTATTAATACCAGTGCTTGTGAAACTTATCCCTAATGATCTCGTTTTACTATTTCAGACAGTAAAAAGACGGCTGGGAAATTTGTTTCCGATCTCATACGACTTAAAAGGAAGGAAACAGTGTCGCGAAACTTTCAATTACAAATGAAAAATGTAACCCAACACCACGTTATACTCAAAAATCTGAGAGTAAAACATTTGTCAGAAATACACTCTGTCGCAGCTCTAAATGTTATGCAACTCACATGCATTTTGTAATGAACCACAGGATTATCAAAATTGTAAAATGTCTCCACACAAAATCAAAATTCCACAAAACTAATCCTTGCTTAAAGTCTTTTCACATAAGTAAAAACTACCATACAAATAAATTTCAATGTTTCAAATGCAAAAGTCAAAATCACCATAGCTCAATTTGCTTAGGAAATTGAGATATCAATTATCTAAAGAATAACGAAACTAAAAAGACTGAAATAAGTACTAACAAAATTGATTCAATTTGTAACTCAAAAGATGAAACATGTAATTCAATTATTAGCAATTCTCTTTCAGAACAAGAGAACAATGTTAACTATTTTAAGAAATAGTGTCTATAAACATGTACAGCTGAGAGTAAATCAACATTTAACTCGAACTGTAAGAATACTTGATTGCGGTAGCTCAGATAGCTTTGCAAGTGGAAATACTGCTAACACTAAAATTATAAAACAGATTTACCCGATGCTCTAACTCTTTATTCATTCGGTATGGAAAAAGCTAGGGAGCAAATCTATCCAGTAGTGAAATTCCAGTCAAGAAAAAAGACCTTGTTTTCGTAAACAGATCCAAGCCTTAGTGATACAACGGATTTCTGGCCCGCTGGTACGCGGTGTTGATAAACATGTAGCACAAATTATGTCCGAACGAAATTTACAGCTGGTCGATACTTGTAGGAGTGACGAAACATCAAGCATAGATGTCTTACTTGTCAGACTTATTTTGAATTTATTCTTCCCGAAAGAACGCCACTGACAAGGGGTTTTTCGCCATAAACAGTGTTTTCGGATGGGTAGTTGCAGGTGCTAATTTATTGCGTTGCGGAGAGCAAAGCTGTTCCCAGATATTGCGATGAAAAATGTAGCGGTAATGAACGACTTAAAATTGTTTCGGGAACTGGATTATATTGGTACAAATAATGGATGTTCAAGTCTCTTCCAGATAAAGAATATATTGATAATTTTTAAAATAATTTGACCTTTAAGATACGAAATTAAATTACCCCTTGGAAGTCAAATCCCGAGGAATTAGATTGCAATTTTAAAACCGCTAAAAGGCAATTCGATAACTTAAATAAAATAAAAATACAGATATTTGCGAGGAATATAAAATTGAACAATGGTATTGCAAAACGCAGTGATAATTTTCTATTTTCGGGTTATTCTTATGACCCCATGAAGCTGTAATTAGACCTGAAAGGAAATTTTTCGCTTTAGAGTTGTATTTGATGCTTTCTCGAAAGGAAATGATTCAAAATATTTTCATGATTTTTTTAGTGGACCTAATCCAATATCAGATTTATTGTACACAATACCCAAATTTCGAAAATAGGTAATCAAGTTTTGCAGCGATAGTGGAAAAGGAGTTTAAATATTAGCATTGCGCAGGAATATCGTAAATATTTGAGATTTCTTTGGTTTGATATAAAAAATTACGAGGATTTTAAAGTAATTAATATGCAACGTTTGCCTTTTGGAGCTACTAGCAGTTTATTTTAACAGTGACTATTAAAAGTCACATTAAATATATAAATGTAAATCCGAATGTGCTAAAATGTTGAACTGATCCCTTTACGTTGATGATCCGTTCTACGGGTCAGATACTGTTAAGAATGCTTATAGAATAACATCCAATGCAGTAGACGATTTGAAATACGCGAGAATAAATTTACATAAATTCAATTCTCAAAAATTAAAAGAATTTAGGTTATCTAATAATATAGCAGTTCCCTTGCACCTGCTAATGTATTGGGTCTAATTTAGAATGCCGATGAAGATTCTAAACATCTGCTCTAGAGAAATGTAAAAAGGCATATGAAAGAAATTACAAAACTTTCTGTTTTGCAACAAAATATACGATCCCACTGGTTTTTATATCACCATTTATCGTGAACTTGAAAATTTTATTACAGAAGATACGAGATAAAGTATTAGATTGGGATGAAATTATTTCACCCGAGTTTAAAAGGGAATTTGGTTTCTCAAATCTGCTATTTAAAAGATTTGTTTCTAGAAAATACTTTGTGTGTGTGCGAGAATTGTAATTTTGATAAAGACATTTTCTTTAGATATTTTCTGTGACGCAAGTGAAAGTGCATATAGTGTGGTTGAACATTTTAGATATTGTGACTAAATACGATATCAAAACAAGTTTTATAGTTTCCAAGACCAGAGTGCCTCTACTCCAAAATTATCTTTACCTAGTTTGGAGTTAATGGAAGCAATAGTTGTTGCTAGACTTAGCAAATATTTGTCAGAATTTAGCGACATTTGCAGCGAAATTCTTTGTTCAGATTCTAGTATTGTTATATATTAGATAAATGTAATTTCAGGGCTTGGAAACCTTTAGTAAGCAATTGAATATCAAAAATCCATAATTTAACCAATTCTTGTTGGCAACATAATCCCGACAAGTCAAATTAGACTCGAAGATTTTTCCTGTTCAAAACCTTAGAAATAACGATCTCTAGTGGTATGGACCCAAATGACAGAAAAAATACTTAAATTGTCTAAACTTGATCTTGTAACAGATGACAAACTAAAAAAAACTGAAACTTGATCATAAGAAATTCTACAAATGTTATGCACATCTGAATTTTAAAAAACCTTGTGAAATTAGAAAATTTTGACTCCTTATTAAAAATTAAACAAATTATCACGTGGATGAAACGTTTTATTTTTAACTGTAGAAACCTTTCCAAATTTGAAGGTTCCTTGGCTGTTAATAAATTAAGTGAAGCTAAAGAACAGCACGTTAGAGAAGCGCACATGCATCACTAAAGAAATATGCTAAACCAGAAGCAAATTTTGAAACATTCTAAATTATATAGTTTACGTCCTTATTTAGATGATCAAGGTGGTTTAAGGATTAGCGCAGTAGAACTAATTAAGCTAAATTCCGTTCCAATGAGAAATCCAATATTCGTTCCCAAAAGAGTCGAAATTCGCCGAGCTTTTAGTTAAGGAAGAAAATTAAGACTGTTGCATGGAGGAGTTACTCTTTCACTAATTAGGAGAAAATATTGCATTCCTCAGGGAAGACAGCTAATACGCAAAATTATGTTCAGTTCACTTGAATAACTAGGAGTTCACATTTTAGAATGGAAGTCAGTCAAATAGGAAATATCCGAAGATTTATCCCAAAGTGCTCACATAGGGACATTGAAATGTATAACAGGATTAAATCAGTGCCTTGGTAGAAACCAGAGATTACCAACTCTGAAACAGATGGCATCATTTCCTCTTCTATAATCGCAGTTCAATCTACTGTGGTAGATGGAAGGTGTATCGTAGTTGAAGACAACTCAAACCGTACACGACGTAGAATGTTGGAGGGAAAACTTGGAAGCGTCTGTACCATCAAAATTGCGTTTTGCAGGGAGAGAGATATTCAAAAATTATTTGCGAGTCTTGCAGGGTGAAAAAAATTTAACGTCCAAGTAATTATGCACAATATCATTCGATGCCGAAACAAACGACGAACCTTTAGATTTAAACTTTTCATTGCACAGCGAGTAAAACCAATTCTTTGAGTGAATTTCCCAGCGGAACCGACTTCTAGCAAGTGCAAGGCAAGTAATAATTTAAATAAAATTTAAAGTAAATTTTGAATAAAATAAGAAAATAAAAAGTATTTCGTTTCATCTTCAGTTACTAAGTCACGACGGATTTTTCTATAATTTAGTTTACAGCAAATTTGTACTATTTTTTCACTGGGAAAACAGTACAATGACAAATTGATGTACTATGTCCATTGAAGTTACACGTGTACTAGTACAAAAGAAAGGGAAATGGAACAAAATCGCAGCATTAAGTTAAAATTATCCATTTTTAAGTAATATGCCGTATTTTACTTAAACTTTTTCCAGTACTGCGCAGTATAACTTGCAATTTCTATAGCAATTTCATATAACAAGCATCCTGTAAAATACAATGCGACATATCGACATACAACAAGCACCAAAATAGCAACAAATCAAATTCTTTCAAGTTGACCTTTCCAATCTAATCGTTTCAAAACAAAAATTAGAGGCATCTACCGTTAGAGAAAATACAGCATCCTTCATCTACACATCTCGTAACCATTAATCACAAAACTTGATAAAAAATTCACATCTAGCGCAATATAACTCAATCACGTCTACATATCAAATCTAATCTTGTGAAAAATCATCTCACTCAGTATCAACAAACAATATATCACACCAGAACGTCACATGTAGCTTAATCTAGTAATTATAGCCGCTTTATAACAACTTAATTTTATAACGCATTCAATCTCAAAATCATTAGAGGTTGACAAAAAAATTGACCAAACTCATAAACATCACGATTTTCAAAGTAATTAATATACATTCAGAATTTAGACTCGCAAAAAGATTAATGGATTGTACACTTGGATTTAAGAAAATACACACTGCGCGAGAAATACATTCATGAATTATTTGTTTAAATTGAGTAGGCAAGAATAAATTCACTGATCATTCATCATCTAAGACAAATTCTCCATCTTAACCAAGTTGCGAAATAACAGTACGAATGAATCGTATCGCAAGGAAAATTCGAAATTAGTCATCAAAAATACGACACCGATTTTTGGTAAGGACTTCGTTTATAAAAACTTCAAATCTTTGCCAACAGTATCTCGTCCGGACTAAGCGAAGCTGGTATATACAAAGGTCAAATATAATTAGTCTACTATCATTTTTCTATCAAAAGTATCTCCAAAAATCTTTTCTGTGTGTATATTGCCACTCTTCAACTTATAATGTCGTGTTTTGAATATCAATACATAGCAATCGGAGGCAATTTGAAAATATTCAACATAGTTGCTTTAATTCCATTTCATAATGCAGCATTTCGAATATCCAAATATAGCGGCCGGAACCGATTTGAAAATATTCAAAAAGGTAAACTTATTCCGAGTAATACATAACAGGTAAATAATCAGGTATAAAAATGTGAAATTAATGTTGAATGTATCAATCATTACGCACAAAAATAGATATCAGGAGTGTTAGATAACCGGTAAATGTAATTTCCTCTCCAAGTTTTAGTTTCCCCATACAAGAAGGATTACAAGCAAAAGTAATCTAATATAATAGATTAGAATGTATATTTCAAGAATTTACACATTCCTTACAAGAATGGTATTCATGAATATTTGAAAGAATGCGAGTTGTTAAATCGCGTTCACTTGGATATTTTGCACAAAAGAGTATTTCAATGAACAATAAAGCTCCACTTTATAGTTAATAGAATCATCTATTAAAAATAACTTCATTAGTCAAATGAATCATAACAGAGCATTAAGTGAATAGATTTCATTCCACGAAGTAAATTGGCCTCAAAGTATTGCAAGAGCTTGGCGCAAGTGCCTAATCACTTGCTTTATGAAAATGAGATTGTTTACCCATCTCCAGAGTTTTGCTGGGGAATTGATGCATGAAGAATTTCTCCCGATTCCCATGGATGATTCAAATGTTCCAACCTATTCTACAGACAACTTAGTTCTACGCGAAAGGTTCGGCAGAATTCTTATGTCAGATTCCACAGCAGCATTTCAGGCAATACGCGTTCTCTGGAGAATACCTTTTCGGAAGAGATACTTTGCTATAGGGAGTTCATCAAGTTTCTGGAACTACAGAATAAAAAGGCAGTTTAGCAGTGGATACCTAGTCGAAACAGTTGAGCAGGCTGGCTTCCTTGCTCGAAATGGAACCCAATTGTTGCAGCCAAATAACCTTAGAAAGGCTTACCATTCTATAAAGCTCTATATTAAATATATTATGAACTTCATAAAGGGGAAAACTAGTTGAAAAGGACTTCGGTACTATACGGATAAACCACGCCGTAATACTGTGGCCCGCGCGTTTCCATTTAGTGACAAGCCATGACTGCTTGTAGGATCATTTACATCGCATGAGAGTTTATAGCCATCCACAATGGAACAGAAAAACCATTGGGACAGTACATTTCCAATGCTACAAGGCACTTCTCGAAATTGAGATTCCTGGATATTGGCGTGCTAGAGAATTACTGGAATGATGCGATACTTTATAATGCGACTTGTTACTCGTGGTTTTGTTTCGTGATCGTGCTCGCCTGGTCTTGTTCCCCACACATACAATAGAAAATAAAAGAAATTCTACATTGGAGTTTCAATTAAGATATACAATATCCTCAGTTTCGTAGTAATGTATCTATTAAATAGGATTTTACTCGTCGAATGATTCATAGATCAGTGTATTGTGTAGATATGTTTATTTCAAGGAAAGAAATTGACCAGAATAATTCAAGAATTCGGAGCAATTGACTTCTCATGCTCGTAAGTATGAGAGAGTGCCTACCCGCATCCAAAAGCTTTCTCCGAAAAATTGATGTATGAAGAATTTCCTGTTTTTACGGATGATTTAAATGGAACACAGAATTCTACACATTTTGGAATTTCAATTAAAGGTTACAATAGGTGGGGAATTTGCGAAGGCAAATTTTGGCAATAAGAAACCATCACCAAACTATCAATATATATCTATAGTTATTACGAAAGACTACAAAACGGAATTTTCCAAGAGAATAGTAAAGATAATTACAAATAATACTTTTAAAGCTATTAGTCAAGGAATTTAAATGAAGTTTTAATCTAATTTTCTCAACAATTAAAGGAAAATAAATTAAAAAAATAAAAGGAAAAACTTTTCTATGCCTGAAAGTTCCCCCGAGAGAAATAAACCTTTGATGGTTTTGAGAGTGAGTGAATATTAAAGAAGCACTATTTAGCTTCTCTAGGGGCTTTTGATGGCTTCGAAAGAATATAAAAACAAATAATGCATTTTGCCGACTTTATGGAACTCTGAGAAAAATGCACAAGGAATTGAATCGTTATTCCTCAATATAAAGCACACTTTTCCTGAAACCAGATATTCTTTTGAACAAAGGTCCAATACGATATGGATCGATTCCCGTTTTTCGGAATTCCCAAGTACAACTATCAATGTAATCCTTTTAAACCAAAAGCATTGCGTTATCGTATATTATGTAGTTGCAGCAGTCATTTACCTATACATCACTGTACGCAGACATTCCTTTAGTTTGAAATCATAACCTAAATCATACTTTCAGGAAAATTCAAAGAAACAAAAACCTCAATAGATAAACAATCTTAAAGTTCGTAGTGCTTTGATTTAAAAAGTGATAATTCAAAATAAAAACTAAAACGAACAATAAAATGGTCAATCTTAGACTTTGATAATTTTCAGTCAGGCGTATGGATCGTAAAGAGATCCTCAGTCCCGTGTCATGAGAAGTTTATGAACTCGAGTCTGTAGGTGGCCCAGCTTTCAGGAATCCATATGATTTGTTGAAAGACTTGGAGCAGCGGAAAAGGGGAGGAGCGATGCAGTGATAGAAATCAGCATTCAGTGTATAAGAGAGATGGGAATTCTCGTTTGTGGCTGCCCTGACTTAAAATAGCTTAAGTATTTACTTTCAATAAGAATTAAACTTGCCCGAACAGGTCCAAAGAAAAAATCCATGAAAATCAAGTAAACGCGCCGTTCTCGAGAGGTCTTCCTCCCAATTACTAGCCGCGTTCGATTTTGCTTCAAATTAGTTGAAAGTTTAAGTTTTCTCGTGCTGCCCAGCATGCAACCAGCAGAGAGTTAGGATGGATTAAACGAGTCTAGGAGAATTCTCCTCGGTCTTTTAATATTGTCATGCGATAGCTATTAATACTGATCAATTCGATTCTCCATGTTTGGAAGATTACTAAAAAATTTAATTGCAAATTTTAATATTGGTTTTTTATAGGTATTTACTTTAAGTGCGTTATTTCTCTTGTATCTATTTGCTCCAGTTATTCTAATAGAGTTTTGAGCGTTATTCAAGAGTTCAATATTAGAATTATTTGTGTATCCCCAGGCAGGGCTTGCATGAGTCACAAAATCGCACAATAGAGAAGTACTTTGTTGTGTCTGCTTGGGTTTATAGAATTCCGGCAGATTAAGGAGTATAAGAGTTTAGGAGAGAAATTCTGGATCACTCGAGTGTAAAATCTAGCGTTTCCAGGCGAGTAATTTATCTAAATTCACGCCAATATATTTCATGCTAAAAGACCACAGAGAGGTTTGGTATTGTAAAAAGTAGGTTCAGTGAATGGAATTCTCCTTGTGAATAAAATGGTAATTGTTTTGTCAACATTAGTTTCTCTTTCAGGTGTCAAATTAGTTTCCAAGTAGATGTAGATGTTAAGGGCTATGGTTTTTATATGTAGCTGCGATAGCGGTGTCATGAGCATAGATTTTAGTTTTGTTGCGAGAGGGGATGTCATTAATATAAACATTAAATAGTACAGGCGCTAATAAAGAGCCTTGTGGTAAACCTGCAAACGTGCAGAAGTTATCAGAGAGGGAGTTTAATTTGGTAATTCCTGTTATATTGAGGTAGTAATTGAGTTGAATGAGGAGAGGGGGAAGTTATCAACTTATAAATTAATCCAGACTATCAAATGCTTTTGAATATCCAGAAAGTCTGTTCCATCGGACCCAACTTTCTGGAATCCAGCAATAATAAATTCAATTAGTGCTAGTAGAGGGCGGATAGTAGAGAGGAATCGGGTCAAGCCATATTGGTTTGGGTTAGTAAAATTAGTATCATAAATGAATGTTTCAAATCCTTAAGGATAATATATTCTGTAATTTTACCAAAAATTAAAAAGAAATCGGATGATAGCCATAATGTTGCTGTGCATTATCTGGGTTTTTTAATTTGAAAAATATAGCATTTTCTCAATTACTAGGAAATAAGTGAAAGTTAAAATTTTATTAGTAAGACAAGGTAGAATTAGTACAACTTTGAATTATATAATCATTTTGTTAGTAACTTGATCGTGGTCTGCTGATTTGCGTGTCTAATATAAGTGATAATTTCGTCTAGGGTAACGAGTAATGTTAAGATTAGTTCTCTTCCATTATCGTTAAGTGCTGTGATTACATAAGTGTCATGCAAGTTGTTGGGTCTACTGTTTTCTCTTTAAAGTTTTCAAGAAGTGTATTTTTAACATTAGTCACTACTGTACCAGAGGCACAGTTAAGCGATGGAATGTCAGAGCGTTTATTGCATGTTAGCTTTTGTATTATCCAGAGAGTGTAGAATCGAGTGCTACAAGTTTGGCATTCTAACCGGTTTGAGTTCTTAAATTAAAACTTTTAATTTATTACATTCGGTTTTCAGAGCAGGATGTAGGGTGTTTTGATAGTGTTTTTAGTTGGCTTTTTAAGCTTAAGATTTTGAATGGGAGTGTAAGAAGTTCTGAGTTTTTATTGGTCGGAAGGATTGGCTATGTGCTGAATACTGTATCCATGAAGCAAGAAATTCCGGCCGAGCGTGTCCGTTAGGGATGTTAGAATAGTTAGGTACATAATTAACTTTACGTTATTAGTAACGCTTTTCTAGCTGGTGGAGGTTGCTCCATCAGTACTGGATGAAGTTGTCGAATCGGCCACTGGTCAGCAAAATTTTTGAAAAATCACCAATTTAGCGCGTTTTTGCGTGTTGTGTTTTAGAGTAGAGACCCTACCACAACACGCAACGCCGGAGCACGAAATTCAAGGTGGCGGAATTGAGATCATTAAAATATCGCATTTTAAAGTTCTAAAACTGAAAATCGCTGCAAAAATTTTGAATTGAATTTCACTTGCCTAGTAAAAAAATTAAGTATCTCATCTTTACTTCTGCCTTTTTTCTCCTCACGACATTTATGATGCGACTGCATATTTCTGAGGGCACCTTCTAAACCATTTTCGCATTACTAACAGAACTGTACACATATCCCCATATATATATTACTTAATTCAAACCAAGATATATTCCTTTCATTCCTAGACACAATGATTTCCCTCTTTCACGATCGACAGATTTCTGCAATACCATTCAAAATCATTTTCTTACCGTTCTTTCTCAAATCCAAACTTTTTCCCACATTTTGGACATTCATACAATGATCCCCACAATTAATCCTTTGATACACCATTCTAAAACTGCTTTCTTTCCTAACACAGCGGAACAACTTTCCGAATACTCATCATACTTAATCATACATTCAGATTTGCATCGTGACTATCTAAAAGTTTGTGAAGGAGAAAAATAAATTTACCTTGAAAACGTATTCAGAAAGAACGAAGCCAAAAACCAGCGACTTGCCGGTTACTAATACAAAAAGCCTTTAAAATGAAATGCACTGCGCATGGGCAGTAACTAATAACGGTAATTAGTAAACTTGCAAAAAGTTACTGCCCATGCGCTAAAATGATTAGTTGAAATGTCTTCACTTTTCTGGAAAAACTGCTTACAAAAAGAAACCTATTGTACATGTGCAAAATAGGCTGATCCGACTTCTCCCTCACTGATACAAAAAATCAGGCGGGTTACTAGATTTGGCACGTTCATCGATTTGGCGAGAAAACACTTGGCGGGATAAATGGCCGAGTCGACAATCCACCTCAATATTGTACACGCCAAGATAGAAGTTAATAACAGGGTTATGGTCAGATGATACATCAGGAATAGAACTGAGGGCGAGAGGATAATTACATTCTTTAATGAGAGTTATGTCGAAGGCCTTTCCAGAATGTGATGACCATAACGCGCGGGAATGAGTGAAAATTCTATTTAAATAGAGAGAATTTACAAATCTTCCGAGTTGAAGACCTCCGAGAATTTCGGGAGCAGTTCCATGTATTGTGTGTGGCGTTAAAGTTGCAAAAAGTTACAATTACTGCTGGTTTGTAGGAGAAGTTTTAAATCGATAGTAAACATATGAACATCAGAACTTGGAGGAATGCAAGTAGAGGTAATTTTAATAGGGCAATGATCAGAAGGTGTAAATATAACGGCTGTGGCTTCGATATGTTGGGTTTGACATGCGATATAATATTGAATTTTTAATTAAAGTACCTCCCGAGGAGGGCCTTCGGTCGTCTGGGTAACAATTGTGGTTTGCAATGCAAATGTTTCGAAGTCTCTGATGAGTTTCTTTAATAAGAGATCTGGGCAATATTTCTCTATAAAAATTCGCAGTTCGAGAAAGCAATTTGCATGCGACGAGTAGTGCAAGACCAAGAAGGGACTTTATCATCTCCATCTAAAAGTGCCTCTATTAGGGCATAGATTTAGCATTCTTTGATTTTTAATGATGGGTTGGTGTTTGTGTCTTTTAATTGTTGAGCAAGCAATTGAAGAGCACATTTACAGTAGTAGCCGAACTCCTTTTAAGCTTGAGGGGAAATTTATTTCTCTTTTTGGCCTCATTCTGCTTACGAGCTACAGGACGCTTGGCGTCGTGTGGTGGCAACTGATGTTGGGGATTAAAGTTGGCGTTATATAGAGCCCGAGAATAAACAGCGTTTTCTAAGCTGTTGTAAATAGAAGAGTAGGTGCGTCGGCCTAATTTCTTAACTTTAAAAGGTTTGAGTTTATGTGGGGTATTTTCCATAATTGGCCCTTTCACATTATAGTTTATATTAAAAGGTTAAGTTTGTTTAATGGAACAGTATTGTTCGATAGGATCCACCGTATTTTAAGCACCTGGAAACCATATGGCAATGTTCTGCCGTGTGGTGGAAAAGGCTACAAGTGTTTAAAATTTAGTTACACCCTTCCACACAGACGCTCATTTAACCCCTTCAGGACCAGCGGAAGGAAAAAGGGCGATGCGTTCGGGAAGTATACATACGCACGGGACCGGGCAAGATTACCTGCTAAGCCTAATTTCCTTTAAAAATTCATATAAAGTTTTAAGTGTAATCAAATACTTTAAAATTACAGCTTACTATCATTGATAATATCTGAACATACAGTACAAAAATGTTCACTATATTTAAAAAAGTTGCGAATGATAAAAAATGCTTTCATTAATAAAAATAAAGTGCATACACTTTCAAGAAATGACAAAAATTCCATACATTTTCATACGAATATCGTTTGTTCTTACCGAATTAAAAATTAGTCAAAAAGAACAAACTTTTTTACGTTAAAATTGAGTCATCGCGATTGCCCCAATAGATCCGTTTTTTAAATGTCGGAGTATAAAATCGTGCGTTTTAAATACAAACCCAAAATAAAATGAATGCTAAAACTTATGAAATCCGATGCCCAATGAAAAAATAAACTGCAACTTATTCAAAATATAAAACAGAAATCCATAGAGCAATAGATCACGAAACTTTAAATGCCCAAATCTCTCGAAAAATCCAACATGTGCAGTTGTTTATATTCTTAATTATTTCAGATCTAATTTTAAAAACCACGAAAGCACATAAAGCTCAAAGTTTTGTGAAACAGTATTAAAAAACCGATTTTAACCGCCATCTAGTGCTTGTAAAAATCAATATAAAAACGTTTTAACTCTGATTATAGCGGTGTGATCATGGGCCTCAGAGCAGGGAAAGCTCAATCTCATATGCTACCGTGGGCCTTGGAGGGAGAAACGCGTGATCACATATGTAATCATGGTCCTGAATGGGTTAACAGAGTAGTCAGGTCAAATATTTTAAGGTTGTTTAGGTTACGAGGCATAAGGATAATAAAAACTGCTAAAGGCATCTTAGTTTTGCGTCCGAGGAGTCGAATGCCTTTCAATTTGAAATCATAGTTCCTAGAGGTCGGAATGAATTTCTTCTATTTTGGCATTTCGTGGGAGACCTATAATTACAACTCTAAATGGCCGCTCTATGTCTAGCTTATTGACATAATTCAAATTTATTGTTAACAAGAGTACGAGTTAAATGTCTGTACTGTTCATTCTTCGTACATAAAAGAAATTTTTGGAGAATTTATAAAATTAAGTGCAGGGATGGTGTCGTAAGGATTTAATCGCTTCCTGGAATCAGTCGTGATTTTTAACATAATAGGCGGAGGGAGAGAGTTTGTAGGTTTTTCACAATTTCGTACGAGGGTGGCGACTCTGGTGTAAAGGCGAGTGTGTTTTGTTGTGAATTTATGTTGCCAAGAGTCTTGTAGATTATTCCTCAATAGCAAGTTCAACAGAAGGTCGTTCACATTTTATGGAAACTATTTTGCAATTCATTTTCTCGTTTGCATTTAGAGATAGACTTTGGTTACTTCGGAATAACCGTCTGCTATTGTTTGTTTTGATTGGAATACAAAATACTTTAAAATGGGTTCTTAAAATTGATACACTGCTGAAAAGTTACGTAGATGCGCTTTCAGAGAAGACATTAGTTTCAAGGAATTAAAGAGGTGTAAAAGCCTCTGTTATTGCATTTCAATGAAAGATATAATATATTTCAGAGGAAAAACATTAAACTCTGAAAGCATAGAATGAACATGAAACTTCATCCCAAGACTAGTCAAACGCAGGTAGGTAGCTATAAAGAAATCTCCAATCCAAAAAAAATCCGCCAAATCAAAGATTCATTGCACTGAAAGTAAAAATGTCTTCCTCCACCATTATTAAAAACATTCATAAAGAAAGAAGACGTTTGAACATAAAGTTAGTCTCCTGTACGATTCAATTGACAAAAAAGTTGGTCAAAAATCCAAATTTAATTTTTTTAGCTTAAATTAATTTTCGTATACTTTTTACTAACTCGCAAAATTCTAAGGCTGCAAGTGTAAAAATACAGAGTTGTGGTAACTTTTACGTTTGTTTTTATTCACATCCCCCTGGTAAATCAAAACTTTGAACCGACTTTTCTCTAAAAGATGAACTACTTTGATATCACGGGACAAGGCGCCAAACGCTGCTTGGCGCGATAAAGAATCACGCCATGCAGTGCCTGTCGTTGGAATGAAATCGAAGATAGCGGCAAGACTCGTCAGGAAGATAATTTTAAAGAACCGTTTTGAAATGCATTAAAATCCATTTCAAATGAATGTTGGAAGAGATTGAAACTAACCAATATCAATAAATAATAGAATAAAAAATCATTTACTAATAGTAATATTATGCAGTATACAATGTTACAATTTTATAGTAATTATATATAATATTCGTATAATTTTATATAGTAATTATATATTCATATAGAATTATTTAAAAATAATCTTACAATATAATCCAATAGTTTATAAAAAAGAATAAGCATCGTACATTTATAAGAATACTCATTTAACATTATTATGTTCTTTATAAATAAACAATACTTAGAAATAAATAACATAACTTTAAATAAATAACACATGCAACATTTATAGAATAAAATTTACAAATAGCGATTATACAATTACACACAATTGTATTTTTCCATTATATTATTAATAAAATATATTTACAAGATATAATTGATATTCATTATTAATTTTAATACACAAGTGCTGATAACTTGCAATATTCCAAAAACTGCGAGTTCTTCAACGAATAAGGAACGTTAAAAACATTTTTAGAAAGTAAAAGAAAGTGAAATTAAACGATTTATAGCAATAATTAAAAAGACAACACTCATTTTTTAAAAATATCCTAGTACCGGCTAATGATATTAAAAATATCCATATTCAAAAACAGCATAAAAACAGAAGACTGAAATAAGTTGATTTGGAATTGCAATGAAAATGGTTCAATTGTAAAAGAAATCTAACTAAAAAATAGTCAAAGTAATAGGATTACCGCGGGAACAAAACTAACAAAAATTTCTAATATACGTTATCTCCATGGCAACCCCATGGCCAGACGATATCAAGGTAACTATTTTGAAATGTTATCACCCATCTTGGCGAACATAAACTTAACGCCTGTCCCATGATATCAAACTACCACCTCAAAATATTTTGGAACCAAATTTTGACGATATTTCAACCTTATATGGAAAGGACCCCACCCCGTTGATAAAATTAGGCACCACATGGACAAAGGTTCTAGTCACACGTATAAGTCAACTGCCGCTTATTTAGCAAAAGATTCTGAAACAAAGTATCCCATTTGATGAAATACGTGCAAAATTACTCTACGTTTCTCTAATAGACTTTTGTTATTTCCGTTTATTAAAGAGAACCTTAGGAAAACTACATACAAGAACACTAAAGTAGACTTTAGGAAACTGTTCAAGATGAATGGAGTAAAATTTGTAAGGCAATACTTGAAAAATTTTACTTTCCATTAAATATTAGAGCTAGAGTTATTGTCAAGAATCATGGCTATTATACAGGAGCAAATTGTCACCAAAAAAGACATGGTACTTTTTGATAAAAATTTACTATCAAAACAGTTTCCGTAAAGTGTGAACGACCTTCTGTATAAATGTATTACTAGCATCAATTACGCATCTAATTTGGGAGTCTTCTAACTGAAAACGCTTAGACATTTTTCCAAGAGAGGGAAGTTAAAATCATTTTCCTTACATTTAACAGTAGTTTTAATATGGTATTCCAAGTTATCAATTTCTATTTAGTTACTTTCAGTTAAACTTTTAGTGGGAGAAGCTGGGAGAGTTTCATGAACAGGGCAGCCAGGAGTTTCACAAGTACGAATTTAGCTAAATTCACTCACCACTTTTTTAAGTAGTGATGAGTACTCCAGGTGCTGGTTGAAGACGTGCCTGTAGTATGGATCATCATTGTTAGGTGCAGATTCCAAGGTACGAAGCGTGTAGCTTAGTCGATCAGGATGAATCGTTGGATATCAAAGGAGTTTTCCAGCTTGTGGCATGGAGTAAGCCGAGCTGGAGATTTAGCTCTTGATATTGGGGAGTAAAATAGTTGATCCGACTGATTGAGAAATGAGGCGTCTGGATTGAATCAACAATCCTCAGCCCTCTATCTGGTACTGAAAGATCTTGGTTGGAGAGGAAGAGGGGTGATTTCAAAGAGCAGGCCAATGGGATGGCTTGAGGGAGAAAGTCCTTGTCTTCTGATAAGCTGGTTTGAAGTTAGTAAGCTTAGGGTAGAATTTCCCTAGAACTTATTTTAAGAATAAAAAATTGGAATGAGAATTTAATGAAGTAAAAATAAAGAGATTTAAATTAGAGTACTTTTGGAAGAGTTTAAGATCAAGGAGTATTTAATTTTATTCAATCATAGCTTCCAGGAAGACACGTTTTTTCCTTATCTGTCTGAGCAATTTTAATTTTGGAAAGTTGAGTTAAAATCTTGGAGTTTCTTTTTATTAGTTCGGAATTTATGGAAAACGTTCGAGCATTTGAACGAGGTCAGATACTTTATCTTTATCAAGGAATACTCGAAAGCTTTCTCTTTGATTTTTACTATTAGATTGAGTGGTGTTTTGGCTTCGAGTGAATATTAACGTCCCACTGCTCAGCTACACGAGGGCTTTTGGGGACCGTCCGTGTAATTTTGAACCATGGTCAAGTGACGTGGACGACACCCGAGCTGGCACCCTCTCTCCTAACTACCACACCACACCGGGAGGACGATTGAGCACTCGACAGATTTAACTTGCATCAATCCCCTACACGGTGGGTCTTCAGTGGTACTGGGATCGAACTCGTGACAGGCTAGCCATGATCCGCGTTGCCTAGACCACTTGGCTACCGCGGCCACTGGCTTCGAGTGGAGAGTTTACCGCTAGTGGCATTTGCGTAGGATAAACCTATAACATTGTTACCATTACAGACTTTGTTATTACTTTATTTGCTTCGGGAAGGAGGGAACCTCTCTTTGGTTTAGGAAACTTGGGGCATTTTGTGTAGCATGCTGCGCGTGTCCTTAAGTTTCGCACAATTAATGCAGTATGGATTTTCTAGACAGGTTTTAATGTCACAATCTCTGGTAAGATGATCTTATCCGCATTTTAAACAGCGTGGTTTCATGCGACATTTAGCGGTGGTGTGGAAAGAGTTATTGCAATTAAAGCATCTGGTTATTCCCCTCGCGGAGATGTCCCTCTACTCTAACTTGCATATAACCCAACTTTTCCAAGTCGAAAATGGATTCGCTTTGGTCATTTCGGTTTAAAGTTACTTAGAAGAAAGGGTGGGAGGCTTTATTTCTCCTGCGAATCATTTTGCTGCAGCTTTCAACTACTTATCCTAACTCTTACAGATCACTCCGAATTTCTTCAGTAGCGGTGAGAGTCTGTAGGCCTTTGATCACATTAATTGACTCATTTAACTTCGGATTGATTACGTGGAATTCATATTCCATATTCTGCTCTAGCACGTGAATAAGAACACGATATTCCTCGAAGATTTTGGTGAAAAGCACGATACATTTTTCGGAAGATTTACAGGCAAGATTGGGGAATTTTTCAAGGATGCTTTTAATTTGATCTCTGTAGTTAGGATTTATTTTTAGCATAATAGCGAGAGAGGGTTTGGGTGTGTCGGTAGCTTCCTCATGGAGATCGGTATTTGCTGGAATTGGTTGTTCTACATCTTGCTCCAAGTCCGAGAAGCAGTTTGTTTCTACGGAGTCAGTTTTTAGGTGGGGAATCCGGCCTGGGTTTCTTTTTAGGAAAGACAAATTCTTCAGAAGATTCCTTGCTTTTAATTTTACGTTTCTTGCTATTTTTTTTTTAGATTTGCTATTTTTATTTTCCTTAACGTTAATCTCTTCAGGATCCGTAGTATTGGTTTCACAATCATTTTCATTGCCCTTGTCTCCATCGATAGGGGAGTGGGGGCATTTTATGCTCATTGCAATTAGTTCTAGTGCAGGAAGAGTTCTAAGCTCACTTACCATGCCTTCCTTTTTCTCATCATGGCTTCGGTGTTCATCCGGTAGAGTTCCATAAAAAGAATTCCTGGGGCTGGGAGTACGAAGACTTCATTCTTGTTGAAGGCTCTGATGAATGGCTGAGATACCTGTGTGTGTGTCGGTAAAGTTTTTCGCAGGCTGCGAGTCGAGTGTTCTTCGTCGGTGAAAAATCCATATTAATAGACGATTCCGAGATCAAGATTTGTTATTAGGTAAATCAGAGTCAATCCCCGTAGCTATGAAAGCTTTTAAAAGAGCTGTGCGGGAGTTTAAAACGTTCTTTGTGGTGAGTAGAATACGGAGCTAGTTGAGACACGTCTATCCTCTTCAAGGCTATCAATTAAAATGGTTAACCTGAAAATCGCCTGTCTTTTTAAAGTTATCTGTACATTTCAAATAACGAATAGCGATTAAGTACAAAGAACATGTGACCTTATTGATATAAGACCGAATTTAAATGTACAAGGGTCGCCAAATTGAACAGTCTACCAGAATGAGTTCATTCTCTAAACATGAAATCTAGATGAACATCGCCAAATCCAACTGACTACCGGTTCTATAATCCACTTAGCCCCAAGTGTCCACGTTTTTTTCACATATTTGTAATTATTTTAGGTAATAGAAATAGTCAAGCATATTTATATAGTCTTCATAAATAATTCGCGGGAGATCTAATAACTAAAGTGTGAGTGATGAATATTGTTCAGGTAGGTATGATTACTCTGAATTTTTTTCCCTACATTTTTGGGTTAGCATGATATAAAATTCTAGAATGGAGATTCAGATTAACTGTATCCATGGTCACCAAGTTTGGATTTCCTCTTTCTCTTCCCAATTTCAGTGGTTTTGCGTCATAGACCTGTAGACTTTCAGCCTTGATTCTTCTGAAACCTTTCTCAGAAGTTTTAATTCTGATAACTCAATTTTGAGTTTTTTCTTCATCAGTGTAGAAATATTTACCTCTAATTTGAATCTCAATAGGGAAAACAAGATCTAGAAAATTAAAAATTGTAGAGAAATTCTTTTTTTATCTTGTTTGATGAGTTTTGCTGATGTACAGAATTTCTTGATAGTGTTGATGATAATGTGATGCTTACACGCCGACAGGTTCTTCTCCTTAAATTTGAATTTTTGTAAGATTTATTATTCCGATATGTTCCAATATGTTAATTATATGGTAGCTTTGTTGGTAACTGATTTTTTTTTAAATATTTTTGATAATCTTGTTATTAAAACCAATGTGTTTTCCCACTGAATGAATTTTTTTTCATAAAATTTCAAGTTAAATTGATATATTGTTGTCAAGAAGCACGTTGTAATAATGATTTGAAAGCCTTTATCAGTACTGTTTGGAGGATGGGATACAGATGATAAATTGCGAAATCTTGCTACAGGCCACATAAAAAGTATTAGCAATGATTTCCCGTGGTAATCAAATTTAGTCTCGCATCCGTTATAGTACTTAGTGATGCTGACTGTTGTGGCGTAGGGTTTGGGTTCGAATAAAGGAATTATTGATTCGTATGGATTGTTTAAATTAATAGTACCAGTGCGGCATGGGGGCACTTTAAATATTCATTGGGGTGCAAGTCCTCTCGAATGGTTGGTGGGGGCTCACCTGACCAACAGCCAGATTCTTCTATGTTAAAATTTGTGTAGAACCATGACAAATCGTACTGTAATCTGCGGGGTAAGTTAACTTAATGCTAACGACAGACATAAAAACTGATCTCTTGAAACGATGAATTTCGTGGGCATCGATCTGGCGAAACCTTACATCGGGTTGCATTAGCAACAATAATTTAGTAAAATTAGTAATAACAGTAAGCAATTATTTAGATACTTATACATTAATCATGTGTTAGTAATTTATTGTCGAAGATTAACTGCAAGCCAGAGATGAATCACCCGAAATTTTTTCAGTTATGGTGACCAATTTGATTCGGAGCTGGAAAGGTCTCAATTACAGCAATACCTTTCTAGTCACGTTTGGGTCGGACAGAGAATGCGGATTTGCAACTTACAATTCAGCCTTCTATTCCTCAACATCAAATTGACATCCTAAGTGGTCTCTTTTCCATAGAACTTCGTTAGGCTGATCTAGGTGTGCTTATTGCAAAGCAATTTATATAGCGCGTTGCAAGACAACGCTCGTTGTCAAGTCGCAAATAATGTCACTCTCTTATTGCGACGGTGGCAATGGGAAATCTTGAAACACAACATCCCTAATTACCTAGCATTAAATCATGAGACTTCAATCTTTCCGAAGTTGAAGGAACCTCTCCGAGGCCACCTAATCCCCAATATTGCATCAGCAGCGCATTAGGGCGTTCTGACGCTGACATCAACGATCACTACCTTGCCAAAGGTCTCATACTGCTTCCTCAGATTTGGCGAAAGGTTATAAGCTTTGCTGGTATTTACATAGCAAGAACGTAATGCAACGTTTCTCAAACCGGGGAGTGAGCCCCCGTTGGGGGCGTGTTAAGCCTATCTGGAGGGCGCGAACATATCGAGAAGTTGAAAATAAAAGATTATTTAAAAAATTATTAATTTACTGAAAGGAAACAAAAAAAATTCTGACAAAAATAAAGAATAAAATACACATTTATAATGATATAATATACTGTTTGTATCAGCACTGCTTAATGTATTTCATAATTAATTCATCAATACCAAGTTAAGAACAAGTTTAGTAATTACTAATAACTTGTCATATAGAACAATATTTTCAAAATTTAATACTTATCAGATATGTACGGTTTATAATTAAAGTTGTATTGTAGCTTTAGTCAAAGTGCATTACTGAATACAAAACATTGTTATTGCATGCAGAGGGCCGCGATGAAAATTACGGTAAAAAATTGGGTTGCAAATGTTGAAATGTAATGCAACAGTATTTATTCATTAAAACATTTTTGATATATGTTGCCATTACTTAATTTACAGTCCTGGTATATATATATTATTGATATTCAAGTCCTTGCATTAAGAGCTCGAATGCGTAGAAAAACATTCTTAAAACTCTCATCTCTTGATTTAAAAAGAACAGTACTTCTAAATAATAATTACTAATAATTTCTAAAATTGAAATATAATTATCTTTTACATTCCCGTACCCCCCTCCCCGAAAGTGGATTTCCTCAAAACTCATTTCAGTGGATCTCTACTCAACAAAATAAGCATGTTTGCAAAATTTCAAATCTAAATCTAATAGTTAGAAAATGAAATCTTTTTATGAATAAACCTCGTAATACTTTTGAGGGTCAATTTACACTAAACCCTTTCTAAGCGAATTTTAACTCAATGAAAGAAACGTGCATACAAAAATTCCTTACTGTATATCTAGTACTTCCAAAAAGGTAAATTTGTTTTCAATAGGGCTCCAGTAACTCCCCGTTCTTCCCCCATAGGAGTCGAACTAAGGAAAATCCGTGTTCAGCGAATGTCTATTAAATAAAAGAAACATGCTTACTAAATTTCAAGTCTGTAAAGTGTAATAGTTGAAAAATGGGAATATTTATCTATAACGCCCCTTGAGCCCTTGTAACACCTCTTGATTGTCGATTTTCACAAATCTATTTCATAGTGGTTCTCTACTCTATGAAAAGAACACGCCTACCGAATTTCAAGTCTGTAGACGTAATAGTTCATGAGATATCGTGATTAATGAGTGAGTGAGTAACTTTTCTCCTTTATATTTATAGATATTTTTACTCATAAGACTCAAAACCCAGTCTATCATTTCCTTAATTTGATCATTTATTTTACTATTATTTAAGCCAACGCTTAACTGAAAGAAAACCTTTTTATAAGCAATTTACGAAAAAAGACACCTTGGAGGTATAGCGACATTATTTAAATACTGATAAACCGTTGTAAAGAATAATTTCAGACAGAAAATCATTTTAACAGTAAGTTTTCTTAATTACACCACTTCTTTTCAAACAAGTTTTTTTGTGCTTCCTTTGATCAATGAAAAGAATTAAAATAATGGGGAAATGGAAATTTATTTTACAGCCTAATAATTTTATTCTAAAAGCATTTATATTCACGAAAGAAAATTAGCACGAAAGCTCTTTCTTTTAGTTTTCTTAGTCTGTCTATCTTGTTTTTACTTAAGACTGGATGGTGGTTTAAAACAAATTTTATAATGCTTTAAGAAAATGTTTTTAACAAACGTCTTTCGTGGACATTAAAATCTCTCAAAGTATTTACAGAAGGCGTTTTTAACAGAAAAGTAGAGCCTTAATCTGCAAATGAAAAAGCAAAGCGAATCGTTTTAAAAGAAGCCAATAATATTTATGCTCTAGTGTACTTCTTCCCAAAAGCATACTATAAGGGAAGAAAGTTTTTTTCAAGGCTTCGTCTTTTAATGTGTAACAAGTGATATAAAAAAAATTTAAGTCAATTCCTAATTCGTTAGAAAAACTTACTGGCGCCATCTGTTGCAAATAAATCTAACTTCGTCAGAAATAACGCAGAATAAATTTTAAATTAAAAAACAAAAGTTAATAATGAATTAATATTTGAAAAAACTGTATTATAACATCAAGTGCCACCCACTACAAGTTTAAAAAATGTATTTAACTTGAATAAGTGAATAAAGTATTTTATTAAATATTGAAAATTTGAACTATATATATATATATATATATATATATATATATAGGGAGAGAGTGAACGGATAATAGGAAATGAAAAAATCCTTATTAGTTAGATATCCAAAAGGATTTTATAAATTTACTAATTTTACTCAATGGTGTTGTCTTATCAAAATAGAATAATAATTTGTAGTTTTTTCTACGGCTGTGTTGTCTTATGTTGATTCACAAATAGGCATTAACCAATGTGGCTTTCGCGTGCTGAAAGATCTACCAAAGACCAAATTTTTTGTTAACGCAGATTATAGAGAAAACAATGAAATTTAACTATGAAACACATCACCGCTTTATTGACTTCAATAGAACCAATTTACTTAATGCAATGAATGACTTTGGCATTCCATCAAAACTCTTTAAACTGACTAGACTTTCATTATAAAATACAAAGTGGAAGGTAAATTTCTTTTATCACTGTCAGAAGATCTTGACAAACTTAGAGGTGTTTGACAAGTAGATTCTCTCTCCTGCTTGATTTTTACTATTGCATTTGAAAAAGTAATTCGTGATTCCAATATCAACAGTAGTGGGCATTTTTTTCTAAATCTATACTTCTCTTAGCCTTTACTGAGGATGGTGATATGATTGGTCGTACCTTAACTGCTCTCAAAAAAGAATTTCTTGCCCTTAAAGATTGCAGCAAGTCGAATGGATCTTGTTATGGGGGGGGGAGGGAATAAATATATATTCTATTATCAAAAGACAAAGTCTCAAATCCTTTTCTTGTAATAGATTCACATAAATTTGAAACAGTTAAAAGTTTTACTTACTTGGGATCAATTATTACCTCTGATAATAGAATATCTCATGAAATCCAGAATCGATTATACCTGGCAAATAAGGCTTTTTATGGACTGAGGAAGTTTCTAAAATCTAAGTTTCTTTCGAGAAACACAAAATTTTTAATTTACAAAACCTTATTAGGCCAGTTCTGACTTATGCATCTGAGACCTGGACAATAACAAACTAAAAGAAAATCAAATAGGATCCTTTGAGAGAAAAATACTTCGAAGTAGACTTGGAGGTGTAAATGAAAGTAACTCAGCGTTCAGGTAACGTCTCACCCTCGAATTCCTCTGTCGGCACGTGAATGAAGTGTCATGCGAACGTGGCAGTAAAAACCACGTGGGCACATGTCCTGTCATCTGATGCTTTGTTTTGCGTAGCGCCATCTATCACGTAAACCCCTGCCATAGACTTCTCAACTTTTTTGCTGTACTAAGGATAATAAACATGTTTTCACCTCTTATTCATGTCATGTTTTTCTTCTGTTTTGTACAGTCATTACCACGGCACTTTTCGACCATGCATTGCTATATGATCTCCCTTCATCTAGGTGTACTCTATATGTCCTGGAAGTCTGTAACAGCTGTACCGATGCACCCTGCATAATAAAATACAGTTTCATTCTATATAACCTTGAATTTAGCTCTCTTTCACTGTCTCTATACACTCCATTCAATAAAATTCCTCCAAGCAGCCATTTTCATCTAGCAATCAATGTACATACCAATTGTACTTTATTTCAGTGATGCAGTGATATAGTGGCCAGTGATTCTGACTGTTGTGTCGTAGGACCTGGGTTCGAATCCCGGAGAAGGCATGGATGTTTGTTAACTGCAGCATGGAGGCACTCAAAATATTCTTCTAGCCGAAAGTCCTTTCGAGAGGTTGGTGGAAATGGAAGAGAGGTGGAAGGATCCCTGCCTTCTCCTGTCTAAAAATTGATGTGGAACAGAGCCAAATCGTGCTGTGCATGGTTGCAAAGCTGCGGCTAACAACAAACGCAAAATAACCCCTTGTTATGATGAATTTTGTAGACCTCGATATGACACCGTCAATCAGGTGCCATTTGAAACAACAACATTTCATTATAAAAATTATAAATCCCGTTTTGAGGCTCAGATTACTTTCAACACAAACTGATAATTGATAAATAGCATTTTTATACTTAAACTAGCTTTTACCCGCGGCTCTGCTCGCGTTGATGTTTTTAAATAACTGTCAAAGTCGTAATCATTATCATTAAAAAGTAAGTAATATAATATGGTAGTTTTTTTTATTGCTTGACTGGAACCAATAAAATTTAAAAATTCTAAAATTGAGCTTAGTTTTAAAAAACTGAAAATGTAATTTATTATAATAATTAACAACAAAAATTAAATAACTTAAGCTATTAATATTTTTAAAAATCGAAAGTATCTACGTTTAATATATAATTTCTCTTTAAAAGAGCTCAAAACAGAACTGTGTACCATATTATGTGTCCTTCCGTCAGTTGCAAATATGTGAAGATTTGAGCATTGGACACACCGATCAGGCTACATATAGTTGGCCATGGGAAAAACATTGCTTTTCCAAATGCACCCCTGCTACCTGAAATGTTAGCTTTGTTAATAGCAACATTAAAACTGGGGATATTGAAATCGCGCAATTCGCTAAAACTATTTCGTTTCCCTCTTTAAAATGTGGTAGAAAATTTGCATTAAAATATCTGGGATTGTCGGAATAGAGAACTTCTTAGCCAACTTGGCGATATTTCTCAAATTTTGAGTTTGACATTTAACAAACGTAACGTAATAAACGTTATACCTTTACTAAAAAACCATTTAAAAAATTGCTTTTTGTAAAGATGCTAAATTACACTGTGTTTCAATTCACTGTGTTATAAATGTGAAAAATTTCCATTATTAAAATTTCCATTATTGACCAAATGCATAATTTTGCGCCAACTTGGTGGGGAGTAAGCAAAGTCCCACGGTTTTACCCGCATAGTTTCCGTTCCCGTAGGAATATGGAGATGAAATGCACCTTATGTTACTCGCTGATAGTGTAGGTTTCCATTAGTGAAAGAATTTTTAAAATCGCACCAGCCGTTTCCGAGATTAGCCGGAACAAACAGACAGACAGACAAAAATTTGAAAAATTGATTTTTTGATATAAGTACCGTAAATACCTTTAAATGTATTTAGTAACAAACTGCTAATTTGAAATTACAAACAGACACTTCAATTTTATTTATTTATATAGATTGCTATTATAATAACTATTGTTTAAATGTGACTAAAAAATGTAAATAAAAAAAAGAAAGGATTAAAACTAACCGTAAAACTTATAAATTGTTTGTTTCTTGCATTGCTTTTTGCTTATGAAGCCTTGATTTATTATTTTTAAAAGTGCATCCGAAACAGCCGATGCTCTATTTAACTGAACAGTGAGATAACTATCATAAAAAAAATTATGGCACGTGTCAGCGTATTATCATGTGCGCGTAACACTATTATGTCTCATGAAGAGCATCGGTCGCCAGTAACCAAAACAACGACTTCATTAGCTCAGCTTGGCGTTCAATTTGGCGTTCATCTTGGCATTCAGTTTCACGTTCACCCGTATAGTTTCCGTTCCCGTAAGAATACGGGAATAAAATATAGCCTATGTTACTCCCCGTTAATGTAGCTTTCCATTAGTGAAAGAATTTTTAAAATCGCACCAGCCGTTTCCGAGATTAGCCGGAACAAACAGACAGACAGACAAAAATTTTAAAAATTGATTTTTTGATATAAGTACCGTAAATACCTTTAAATGCATTTAGTAACAAACTGCTAATTTGAAATTACAAACAGACACTTCAATTTTATTTATTTATATAGATTATTAAAGGAATTCATTTAAACCATTCGACTCTGTTACAAGTTTCACAAAATTATACAAGAATATTCTTTGGCTTGAATCGACATTCATCGTTTTTAAATGATTTCTCTCTTTATGTTAAATATTACACAATGTATCAAAAGAAACTCTAATAGGCTCGGCCCATATATATCTATATTTTATTTTGTTTTCAATTGAGAGTATAGTATCAAATTTATTCATCAAACAGCATTTTTAAGCATTCAATTTTGGTCCTCACCATAAAAATAACATTCCTCATAAATTAAATTGTTTTCAATTTTAAATGAGCATGGATATTTACGAATAATAAACGTGAGACCTTCGTATAGGGTGTCCCATGAACATTGGGATAAACTTTAAGGAGGGTAATTGACATCACACAAGGATTCAGATTTGCATAGCAACCCATGGTTGGAAACGTCTTCGTTTAACTGTAGGTGGCCTTGATCACAAAAGTATTTAAGGAAACAAATCTACATTACCGCAGTCATTTGAAGTCTCATCACCCTTAAAGAAGTAGGAAACGTTTTACAAACACAAAGCTGGCAGATGTGCACCTGATTTATGAATTGACGGAAGGAAATGCGGGAACAGCAGAAGGATTGATGGTGAAAAGTACCCTAAGAGAAATGCATTGTACTGCCAGACATTTGTTAATTTGCAACTCAATTTTTGTAAACATAAGAAATTACGCGATAATAGGCACAGTGAGAATGGGCCACGAGTGACTCGAACACCCAAATTTGTTCTCGGATTACTTCGAATGATATCCAACACATTTTGCTCCATGCGTGAAACAAAATGTGTTCGATACCGGGGCTGGTTGAATTGCGTGTCCCGCTCTCACTCTGTCTATTACCTCGTATTGAGGTGTATTAACACAAATTGTGTTACAAATTAACAAACATCCGGTGTTCCGGTGCATCTCTATATGGGTACCTTTCGTGATACAATCTTTCTGCTGCTTGTGCATTTTTTTCGGCCAATCCGTAAATCAGGTGCATATCTGCCAGCTCTGTTCCTTACTCCTCTACGGATGATGCCACTTTAAATGACTACGATATTGCAATTTTATTTCCTTAAATGCTTTTGTGAACAACGCCACCTGGCGCCGAGCAAAGACATTTTCGACCATAGGTTGTTATGCAAATATGTATCCATGTGCTGTGCCTTACCTCGCCTCAAAGTTTCTCCCAATGATCCAGGAACACCCTGTATATATTATCGTTAAAGCTCAAAAGCCATTAATGTGTGGATTACCTAACTAAGTTGCAGGTCAACTGATTTCTCCACCTTAGTGATAGCACACATTTGTTTATAGTAAATCTACTAAAGAAACTATTTTTTGTAGCAGTGTTTTTATGATGCATTTTAAGAGCAAAATTAAGTTAAAGTAATAACAACTATTACCAAAAAAATTACAAACTTACCAGGTAAATGTATTTATTTCTCTGAATATGCAAAGTTGTCTTTACATTTTCAAAGTATTAATTACAAAAGCATTTCTTCTAAAATAAATTACATGCTCGTTAAGGCACTGGAAATTATGAATCGAAAAAAAATACACACACACAAAATAATAAACAATATAACTCTTAAATACTTTTCTTCCAGATTAAAGATAAAACTTCCTAATTTTTCTGTATCATAAATATCTAAGAAACCGATGTATAAAACAAAAATGTATTAACTATCGCTCTGTAAGAACGGGCATAAAATCTTTTCCACTTAAATTATGTTTTTTAATCCTATTAAGTAGATGACGATACCGCTATACAAAGCCATGCACCTGAAAGAAGTTTAAAGAATTCATCTCCATTTATTCCTTTATCATGGTAATTAAATAACAGCTTAAAGAGTTCCTTTTGCAGCTAATTGCAGGTTCCATTCAAAAGCAACGAAGGAAAAAAAGTTGGATGAACATTACACTTTGGAGCGTTATGTTTAAAAAGTTCTGATTTGTTGAGATGAGTGTTCTTCTAAAGCCTTTCTTTGCTTCGTATACAAAAAAATAGCTAACGCCACATTTAAAATTTTCATCATTAAAATGTTAATCATGAGAAAGATTTTATATTTAAAAACTAATGCACATGCTGTAATTTTTGTTGTTTCAGTTTAAATAAAGGTAGACACACTTTATTTTAATCCATAAAGTTTAATTAATTACATTTTTAATTTAGTTTTAAGGAAAGAGATTAAACATATACATGAAGGTTTTGGATGGATTTCTCATTAATTTTTTGTTTCTCCTTTAATGATTATTTGATTTAAACCGCTCTTAATTATATGTATGCTTTTTCAGAAATACTGCAGTGGCAGCGATTGTCTATTGATTAGTCAAGTGTTCGACGCATCAGTGTTCCAGCCAGTGTCCCTGAAGACCCGCCGTGTAGAGAGGCTGATGCGCGTTCAATATGTCGCGGCTGAAACGTCCTCCCTTTGACATGGAATGGAAATAAGAAGAGGGGTTTGTCAGCTCAGGTATTGTCCTCGTCACTTGATCGTGGTTCATAACTACGAAGTTCATCGATAGACCGCGTGGACTTTATCGTGGGATGTTAATTAACACTCACACGGAAATATTGTAAATTATATTCGATAACATTTTTAAGATTTAGATATAAAATCGTGAATGAGAGAGAGAAAGAGATTATTAAAATTTGTTCCTCGCAAAAAAATTAAATCTGATTTTAAATAACTAAATACTTCTAAGAATGAAATGAAGTTAAGAAAGATAGTATAAAATTTTTCCCATTAATAAAAACTTCACGTACTTTTCATTGCTTGCATATATTAAAGCAATACCTCTCTGAACTGATGCTGAAAGCGTATACATAGAGGGCTGCAGTGGGCTGTTTAAAATCGTGCATGGTTATTTGTTAGTGGTGAACGTTTAGTGTGACCTAAGTATGCCTCCACAAAGAAATAGGATTAAATTTAGCGAAGGAGGATTTTCCTGTCACACAATAGCAGCTCGTGTGCAGCGGAACAATTCTACAGTGATGCTAGTTTGGATGCAGTGGACCGAAGAGCACCAGAAAACTCGAAAAATTAAGAGTGGATGACGGAATGCATACTTGGAGTTATCTTTCAGCAAGATAATGTCCGCTCATATGTTGCAAGGAACGTTCGAGACTTTTTTTTCAGTCCAACGCATGGAACTTCTTCCTTGGTCTGCTTATTCACCGGATATATCACCTATTGAACATATGTGGATTTGGTTGGTCTACGTCTCTCTCGTGACCCAAGTCCTACAGCTTCAAAAGACGAACTTTGGGGGTGCATATAAAACAATATGGACTTCTCTTCCACAAGCAGACATTCAATATCTGTTTGACTCCTTGCCACGTCGTATAGCAACACTTATTGCAGAGTGTGGTGGATACAAAAAAATTATAATTCAAAACACTTCATATTGTTTTTTGCTTTTTTTAAAAAAATGAATTCACACACACACACGCATATTTATTTGTGTAATAATACAAGTCACTCGTGTATTACATTATATTTAATTCTGATGACTTTATCATGGTGTTTTATTTTTGCGCTGCTACAATCGGCATTTATGTTCGTAGAAAAATATTTATAAGGTATATTATAAAGATACGACTATAGTTATCTTGGGTATATAACTATTTTTTGCATATTTTTGTAATATTTATCTATATAGTTTGCTTTTAGTATTTCTGTGGCTAAATCTTTCCTATTATGACGATAGTTATCTTAGGTTTATAACTATTTTTGTATATTTTTGTAATATATATATATATATATATATATATATATATATATATATATATATATATATTGTATGTCCGAAGAGTATGGCTACACTTTCAAAGATTAATTAGAAATAAGTGAACAAATATTTTCTCTTACGGTTTTTTAAGTTCTATAACGAAAAGATAAAAGTTTCTTCCTAATGAAATGAAAACCAGCTGGAGCAATATCCACGTTTTGCAACATTCTCGCTTCAAAATTACTTTACCACAAGAACAAACGCATGTTGTAGTAGGGTTTATTAAATTTAAATGGGGATCGCACCACACTGGGTGTGGAAGGGAGAAATAGTTCCCGGGGCGATGTATGGAAAGAGAAAGTCCAAGATCACAGCTACCTAGATCTATAGACATAACACCTTTGGGGATTTTTTTTGTCGAGATACGGTGTAAAACTTAACTAGAGCCAATCTTCAATTCGTAACACAGATAAATTTTAAAGTCGAATTATAGCAGCCATTCAGAATCCTGATCCCACAATGCTTCATAGAACGTGAGCAGAAATCTTGTATAAACTTGATGTTTTATTCGCAATTAATAAGTGCGCACATAAAAATCCTGCAATAGAACATTGTAAAAAAAACTTAAATATTTTCTTTATAGAACATAACAAATTCCAAGTGAATATCTTTGCTTGTTTTCTTGTAATTAATATTTGAAAGTCATTTCATACTTTTCGGACACTAGGAAAAAAAGGTAACAAATGGGTATATTTATTTTAACCAGCTTGCTGTTTTCATTGAATCCCATTTCGTTATATTACAGACGGAGAGAATAATACGGAATATAATGTTTATATGTAAATTTTGGGGGAACTGGCTAGCCATAAAAGTTCCAAATTAGCATTAGTGATAAAGCAAATCGGTTACGGTAAAGAAATAAGGTCAAATGGAAAGTTTCCTTTTTCTTACGGGCTCAAGTTAGATACCTAGAGTTTAAATATATCCAGGGTTTGTTGCATTATATTGCATATTTGTTTGAATGTTACAGTTTATAGTATGTGTATCTTAAAAAAGTATACATATCGAGGATATATATATAGTATACATATAGAGTATGCATATTTAGTAGGTACTATATCGAGTATGTAAATATAATATAAACAGGGAGTATCACAACAGCGGTTACAAACATTCAGGACAGATAGAGTACACCTATAGGCGATGGGAAATCATATATACAATGCATGGTCAGAAATGCTTTCTTGGCGCGGTAGTGATGATGATATACTGATCCTGTATATCGGAAAAAGCGTCTTTTATTTCAGGTGAGTGAAAATAGCCTCAAGTAAGGATTTTCAAAAAAATAATCACCAAATATCTGTCCTAAATTCATCAAAATTACGTAGGCAGAAAATGTGTATTACAAAGTCCCATAATTTGCAAAAAAAATTATGTAGTGAACGTGAATAAACCTTACATATTGTTTTTTACCAAATGTAAGACTTTTATGCTTCTTTTTATTTAATAAATAAGAAAGATGAAATTGTTATACAGAAAAATGATTTATTAATACACTTAATGGAATTAAGAGATTTTTTTTTCTTTTTATATATCTTAATGCATATAAGTTTAACAAACAGGTCATTTGATTCCTTGAGGTAGAAATATGCATAAATGAAATGTCGGCAGGTTCAGAGTTAAATGAATCAATGTTGATAATATCGACGGAATTTATTTTCAATCTACTATTACTAACAGTTACGTGAAAAATCTAAGTAAGAAATCTTTTGCAGAGTTTTTCGAGGGAATACGGCAAAATTACCTTTTATTTCCTTTGGCATCTAATGCAATCTGTAGTTTACAAACACTGAATTCATAGTAATAGATAGCACACCGATATATCCACGTATAGAATAACCTTCTAATTACGTAAACGTGTTCGGTAGGTACAAACTGATAGGCATACTGTGTGAGAATTGCAGTTCTGCTTCAGTCGTGCGTAATCGTCTCAGAGGATGTTGAAGGATTATAGAAGATTCTAAATAGTGGCATCACATATAAATCATGTTTGCTAGGAGTATGAGAAGTATTATATTTATAATACTAGGAATGAAAATAAAAAAAAATTTGCCTTATAAAAATACAAAATATCTAAACAATTTAAATCTTAAGCAAAAATTGAGAAAGATTGAAAAGATATGCAACAATGCTTGATAGCGTTAATTTAATATTGATTCATAGATCTACAGAGAAAAAAAGACTGAAATTTTAAAAAAGGATTTTCTTGGTACACTGTTATGTATCAAACAAAACAGTTGAAGGGTATTAGTCCGATTCAGAATCTTGTGTTATCGAGAGGGGAATTTTGGAGATGCAATATTCATTCATAAATTCTCTTTCATATAAAAAATAATATTAATTATGTTCTCTTTAATAAATACATTAAACAGATATAAAGATTTAAATTTAGATTATGGCACTCGTTTTATTTTTGCAAAGGTTTTATTTCAAAACATTATAAAGCATATTATAGGATTTAATACATTTTCCTGTTCGAATTTTTCATTAGCTTTCGCGAAAAGAAGAACGAAAAAGTCCCAAATTCGAAATACTTTTGGGGAATGTATAGAAATTTATTTCAATAGCAATATATTTTGATTTCACAAGTGCATAATTTATTGAGTTATCTTTTTGGTATCGTTTCATTATTTAAAAAGTAACGTATACTTTCATGATTTCCTTCAAAGCTATATTGCTGAATGTGTGTGTGGATTTTTTTTTATCTTGCAGTTTTAAACTTAAAAAGAAATAGCTTTTAATTTTATTTACAATGCTTTTTTTTACTCTTAAATGTTTTAAATGTTTATGGGGAAAAAACATTTAAAACATTTAAGAGTGCTATAAAACAGAATGAGAAATAACAAAAGAGCAAAAAGAAATTATTCTGAATTAATTTCTTAATTACATTTAAAAGTAAAATAAAGATTTTTTTTCGGAAATTTTTACATATATTCGTCTTATAATCAAGTAAATTAATCGTAATAAATCATTTAACTTTTTCTTTGTCGTTTTTCTTAATTTTAATTTTTTTTTTCAAATTGCCCAAATTCCAAAAGAAAGGTTCGGAATTGATCAATAGAACTATACATTAATCAAGTAAAGCAAATTCAAACAAATGTCTATTTTAAAGAACTATGTCTAGTAAAACAAATGAATGCTCTAAAAGAAATAATGCTTCAATAATTCCTTTGAAATATATAAAAACCCTCTTTCGGTTACACACATGCACATATATTTAATAATTCGAAAAAATAATGTAGGACCCAACTAAAGAAGTAACTTTATTAAATAGGAAACATTAAAGGCCTCCAGAGAAAGCAAGAAAACAAACTATTTTCCAGAAGTCAGAAAGCATAAGCGGAATTCCAGCTGCAACTGAATAGGATAAGAGTTGATATGTTGTTAGAGAAAAAACACGCTTGGGAGAAGAGACCTTGAGTTTTCTTCAAAAAAAATTCCTTTAACTTATTTTCTACCAAGGAGAGTTTTAGAAGTCATAGAATTGATTTTTATGGTCCCATGGTGACCAGTCCAGTCCGTTGAATTGTCTTTTGTGATTCCTTTGAAAAACTTTACTGCTCACCAAAGCTATTTCTTATAAACATTCCATTGAAGCTTTGAAGAAAGATTTCTAGTCCATTAGGCTTTTTCAAAATATTGTTCCGATCGAAATATATTTAGAAGATAATTAAAATAGTATTTTTGTGAGATTTTTCTGTTTCAATGAGTTACTTTAAACTAAGTTTTTAGATTAAAAAAATTGTTGCTTTTTATTAAAAATATTTTCGTATAAATTCAATCAAATACTGAAGTAAGTTTACAAAATAATTTTATTTAGGAATATTGCTTATAGAACTTCTATTTTTTATAAACACATTTAGTTAAAACAATTATTTACTTGTGAGTCATTTAATCATAAATTAATTCTTAACTGTAAAATATAGCTGAGTAAATATGAATAATATAAAATGTCAAAAGGCAAGTAAAAATATGATGAATATCTTTCTTGAGATGTGTGTGGTGTGTGTGGTATACCCTTAGATATGTTTAAAAGCCATTGATGATTTATAACTATTGAAAATTCAACCTTTCTTGAATTGTTTCTAACTTTTTTGATGGATTTTTTTCTGATTGAAGACTAAAATAAGAATTATTATAGTTACCAAAGAAACGATTTTAAAAAGTTGGATAATATTATAATATTTTCTACATAGAATAACACAGAAAGTAAAAACCTTATGATATTATTAGAGAAAATTCAAAAGTTTGTTTGCTGAAGCTCAGTTGTAATAGATTTTATTGAAAAGTTTAAGAGGGAAAAAATATTTTCATATATGTGTTTCAATCTGAAATGGAAAGAATCTTCAAGCTAAATGTTCGATTGAAATAAATTTCACGATTCAGAAAGAGTAAAAATATTCGAAAAAAGTTATTGATTCGTACGGTATGGGTTTTTAATAACAATTTTCCAATATAGGATATCCTTCCCATATATATTTTATTCTTCGAAGGCCTAGGGAAAGATATCAAGACTAAATTACATATTCAATTTTCAGTTTAAAAACATTAGAACATAAATATATGCGTATAAGAAAGACGAAAAGAAAGGAATATATTGAATTTTTTATATAAATAATTTTTATACTTATACCAATTTTCATTGATTGCATTTATCAGATAAATTTCTTGAATAAATAAGCACAAAATAGTTCAAAAATTCTTTATCTAATGGATTTCATTGTTTTCATAACTTTTTTGAATAAAATGTCGTTTCATGATTTTTGGGCTTCAAATACCGTTTTCTTTTAATAAAGTATTAATATAATTTCAGTAATATTTTCTTCATCATAAAACATTTTGTAACTGGTTATATTCACGTTTCTTACTAAACCTCTAGAGAAATTCTTTTTAACTGTTGCATTACAATAAAATCGCTTTCCTTGGAGGAACCGTAATTTATGCTCATAGGAGTTGCTGATTAAAGTTAAGTGAAGAGAGAGAAAGAGTCGATCGTCATCAGGCTGATTCCGAAGTTAGAGTGTTAGAGTTATAATAATTAAAGCTATCGTAGTTTAAGTAGGGAGATCTTAAGTTTCACGCAACAAGATGTGTCGTCAAGTCAAAACAAGTAGCATTGCGTTCGATCTGACCGTCATAGGTAAGTTTTCAATTAATTGTTATAGTTTTTTATAGCTATTGTATAAGTTATTAAACTGACAGCTCCCTTAACTTAAATAACCACTTGATAGTAATTTTTTTTTATTGAAAACGGTTCTATAAAATTTACTTGCACCACAAAGTATCACACAGGGCTCACAGAAGTAAGTATTAAGCACGCATTACAAAGGAAGGAAAGGGGAAAAAATTGAGGTTATGAAGGATTACAAATATTTACAACAAATTCACAGAACTTATTAAAAGCACTTCTGGTGGAAATAAATTGTTGAAGATTTGGATAACAGCTTACATTAAGTCCCATGAATGCCAGTCTTATGATATTTCGTTTTCTTTGAACACAGATGGGGTACATGCTCTACATTTTCCTTACCACCAATATCACAATTACAAGAAGATGATAGAAATAAATTAAATTTGTTCAAGTAGCTTTTAAAGTTACCATGACCAGTTAGAAATTGGGTTATTTTTGTAATTAGTATAAAAATTATGGCAGGACAGTCTTGCAATTTTCAACAGAATTCTATTTCTATTGTCATATATTTGCCTAACTAGCCGTGAAAACAAGCACGTCTTCTATTTTATAAAATATTCGACTCAGTGCACAATTATGATTGGTGGGAAATATTTGGAATAATTTCATTTCCTTAAGAAAAAAAGGAATTTTCGCACTCTCAGAGAATATTAAGCAGCGTTTAATAATTAGTCATTATACCCATTCTAACAGACTTGCAATTAATTCTTAATAGAAAGGCTTATTTTCAAATTTGGTATTTTGCATTATGGTAATAATTTAAAATGCCTATGGGTCTGCTTCATTTCTAATATCAGATACGAATCGCATTGCTTTTGAATAATGCATTCCTATTTTAGTTATTCGCGTGCAAAAGCGTTTGCTATATAATTACTAAATACGAAAATATTAAGATTAGAATCGTAATCATATTTTTTTAAGTTTCATATGTTGTTTCTAAAATCTTACCATTTCATCAGATGCAGAAATTATTAACAAGTGGGTAAAAATTTAAGGTGACATGGTACGATTGATACAAAAGTCTTTGATTTAATTATTCATAAAACTTTTTGCTTGTAACCGATGTACATGGATTATGTAAAACTGATTATGTTCGCAAAATACTACGATAGACTAGCCATTCAATTTTTAAAGAAAAGCTTTAAAATTTATGAAGTGATTTGAAAATGCTATTCCTTCTGCACTAATTGACGTACACACAGTAACAACAGTGACATACGTTTTGGTTTACAAATACGTCACGCTATGTACAACAAAAGTTGGTTTGGGTTTATTAATAACATGATTCATATACGTAAAATACTCTCTTTTTCTAAATGCTTATTGAAAATTCCTTACAAATATAAATAAACTCTAAATCCAACTATTTTTTTAAAAAATAAGTATTGCTGTGATTTAAAATTATACATAAACTTTAGCTACACTTACTATTGATAATAGGTTTAAAAAATTCAAAACTTTAGGCACAATAGAAAAAAATGCCTTAGTATTTTTAAATGAAGATAAATGAGTTATTTTTTCTTTCTGAGATAAATCCGCTTAAAGTTTTTGTTTGCTATTGGGATGTGAATAAAAACTAATATAAACGTTACCATAAATCTATATTTTTTTTTTACTGGGAGCTTTTAAACTTTGTGAGATTATAGAAAATTATGTAAAAAAATAATTTAGGCTAAAAAACATTTATTTGAATTCTTGACCGGTTTTTGTCAATTGAATCGTACTGTGTCCCCTTAATATATTTTTAATGGCAAATTTAAAATTAAATTAATTTTGAGAAATGGATTAATTTTTGAACTATGCAAAGTTTAAAATAAATTATAGTTTTAAAAATACTAAAAAACACGCGTTTATGGTAATAGAAATAAAAAGTAAAAAGAAAACAATTCTTAATATAACAATAAAATGATAAACGAGGAAATTAATGTCATTGGGTTAAAAGTGGGGGGGGGGTTCAATATCAATTGTTATAACTTCTTACTAGTTTTATTCCAAAATGCTGAGTTAGTGTAAAAATGTAGTACAAAGTACCCCACGATTTTACCCCAATGACATTAATTTTCTCGTTTATCATTTTATTATTATATTAAGAATTATTTTTTTTTTACTTTTTAATTCGATTAACCATAAAAGCGTGTTTTTTAGTTTTTTAAACTATAATTTATTTTTCATTTTCTTAGTTTGAAGTAAAACAAAAGGATGTTTTATAAGTTTTTAAATTATCATTTATTCATTGATGAATTAATCTTAAAAACGTTATTTTTTAGAATCTGAAATACCCATTGGGTATCCTATTAGTGCGTCAATACGACCAGTTTTCAAAATATAGGATCAGCCAATTGAACGAAATCTGGAAGAGCTAAATTTAAAAGATTTCATGGGTAAGAAGGTGTAAAGTCAATGATATTTTTCCCTAAAAATAGGTCAATGTTCCCTCATAAACCTGCATCAGCATTAGACATAAAAGCACAAGTTTCAAATTGAACAGTTTGTGTGAAACTATTTAATCCGGTGACCTGTGAATAAAATCTCAACTGTTTTGGTAAAATAAAGCAACGAATGATGTTTCGTTTCACAGATCCGACAACAGAATTTAGAAAAACAGACTTTATGTTTAAGTTTAGCAGTTAGAACATAAATTTTTTTTTTCGCATTTATACCTTCTTCTGTTGTATTGTTATCCATAAGATTAAGAGATGATGTAAGGGTAGTATTTTCAATTAAAGCACAAGCAATTCTTTTAATTCCTTCATTTCCTATTTTATTATCCATAAGTTTAAGAGATTGAAGAGTATTATTAATTTTTAACGCCTCAGCTATCGCTATTGCTCCTTTATCTGTTATTTCATTATTATTAAGATTAAGAGTAGTTATGCTCTTATTTTTTTTCAAAACCTCAGCAATTTTTATCACATATCGAATCTTTTTTTTTTATTTCCATTTTCAGAAAAACAAGACAATTGTTTTTATAACGGTAAGCAATTACTGACGCAGAATCGTGAAAAGGACGGGAATGTGTAACAGGTAGTCGGGGGAAGTGCGCGCTGTTTGATTTGACCAATTCAGCGCCTTGGGGGGGGTGTCTCTTCGCTAGCCTCGTCTAGGGGTCCAACTCTACTAGCAGTTAAGACGCCCGCCTACCGCACATACCAGCTAGTCTTATTAGACTTCATCCAGAATAAACTTGTGATTTTTACGCTCAAATGAAATCTGAGGATATATATTTATATATGTGTAAACTATAAATATTACCAATTATTATTCTTGTTAAGCGTCTGACAAAGCTCATCATTCTTAAAAAAAATAGTAGTAAGTAATATGGAATTATTTAAATAAATATTTAAGTGCTTATCATTTTCATACTTTGAGGTTAATTCCTGTCGCTGTCAATATGATATTTTTAACTGTGATTAAAAAAAATTTATCGATTAAAAAAACTAATTAAGTAAACGAGTATTTTTGATTTTCTCTAATATTTCTAATTTTTTTATTGAGAACATTTATAACCACATAGTATCACATGGAGGCTTACATAGAAGTGAGCGTGAAACACACATCACAAAGAAAAGAAGGATTACAACACAAACCCCATTCCTTCTCCGGGATTCGAACCCAGGCCCTACAGTCAGCGCACTAACCCCTATACCGCATGGGTGGCATTGAAATTTATTTAGTCTCCAAATCTGGAAATAGTTAATCCTGTTCAAGACAACGGAACAAAATTATGAATTTATTGTATTGTCATCGGTCTTTGACAAGTGTGCAAAATTTGGAATTAATCTGACCTGTTAAAGTGGGTAAGAATATTGAGTTCAAAGATTCCGTTACATACAAGTGAAGCTTATAAAAGCGTGTTAAAAACGTTTTTCTCTGTTCTTTTTTTATTTGTAGCTTTAACCCTTTATCCCTTCTATCTATCTATCTATCTATCTATCTATCTATCTATCTATCTTGACATTGAACTTTGTTTAGCCGAAAAGTATTAAAAAAATTCTTGTGCTATTAAACCATACATTTACTTACTTGACATAGAATTTAAGATATAAAATTTCCAATGTAAAACAAACAGGTAAAACAAACAGGTTTTAACAGATGTTATTAAATTTCATTATGTTTAATTTTAAAAATTCTTTTTTATAAAAAGTGCTTTAAAATTAAAATAAGATAAAGAAAAAATAGAATTTACCAACCCTCTTCTCTTTCTGGCTTATATATAATTCTTTTCTCAAAAACTATTTTAAGAAAACTAATTCAAATATTTGCTCTCTCTAAAGACCTGCTACGTTCAATTAAATTCTGATGAAAGAGATAAAAACTACACCCCGTATCCCTTTTTAAATACATCGCTTTGAATCCTCCGTTTCCTGTGATTAACATTTCAATTATGGATATTTAAACCTTCATGTCATTCGGTTTCTTTAGAAACTTGGACAAAAAAAAATTAAAAAGATTATTTTAACAATTCAGATCATTTTAATCATATTTAGAATATAATACTTATCTATCTTTTTCTCGTCATTTCACATTCTATTATAATCAGCAATTAGTGTGAAAGGAGCTCTTTATCTTGTATTTATTTTGTATAATAATGGAATAAACTCAAATTAGTTTTAATATGCAAAACTTTGGTTTATATAATGACATTACTAAATTCAAAAGATAGCTTAAATGAATGATTCTATACATGCTTTAAAATCATTAAATAATATCCATTATAAATCTATTCTCTTTCTTATCTTTATCTAGTACTTTAGGAAGATAATACTTAAGACCCAAGAGGTTTGTTGAAGCTCCAAGTTTATCGTTAATGAAATGGAATTATTTCCTAATTTATTCAAAATCTAATGTATCGCTATTTTACACAATGCAAATAGGATTAAACATGTAATTGAAAAGTTACACATATTACAATGATTACTTAATTTCATATGAAAGAATGTACATTCAATGCATTGATTGATAAGCCACATTTAAAAGTTATATTTATGCTATTGGAGACAGACCTCGCAATTTTGAGCCTCGAAAAAGTGACGATAACAGGAAGTGGACACCCTCTCCCATCCATTCTCTAGGCCGTGGTAGTCTAATGGTCAAGGCAACGAACTCATGGCCGGTGCGTCATTTCGAGCCTAGTACCCCTGAAATCTCGCCGTGCAGCGGGCGATGTATGTTAAATCTATTGAAGGTCAAACTTCCTCCCTTTGGTGAGGAAGTTAGGAGAGGGGATGCTAGCTCAGGTGTCGCCATGGTCACTTGACTCTGGTTCAAAATTACGAGGTCCATCGCCAAAAGCTCTTAAGTAGCTGAATGGTGCGACGTTCATATTTATTCACTCACTCACACCCATTCTTTAAACTTCCGCACCACGACCTAGTAAGGCCTTCCTGTGAATGGCCTTTTTGAAAAAAACCTAGTTACTTAAATTTCTTAACTAAACAAATGAAATATCCCTTCTTCTACGTCGTAAGAAAAAGAAGTATTGTTTCTAGTTATTTTTTGTAGATATAATTTGGAAAACTTGATGCATATATATTAATTTCCTTTCTTTCAGAATCAATTGTTTCCTGACCGTAAAATAGGACTTTTATTTTTAATTGAACACATTAATCGAATGCCAAGGAGGCCTGAAATTCCCCTCAACTGTCCAATAGCCTACTGATGCCGATGTAATAGCCAGACGTAAACTCACCTCACCTTTATTCTGGATCTTAATTGTAACCGCATAATTTCAACCACCATAGCCAGACTACGTACAAAACACTTTAAAGGGGTTTAAATGTCCTCTGATGGCCAAAGAAGTTATAATACTTCTCCTCACTGTCCCGCCATTCATCTTTCTCCAAACCATATTTTTAACTGTCCTATATTGGCTAAACTCCACGACATAGGCCTAAACCCCACAGACCATCAACTGCTTTATTCGCCAAAGGTGATCACTTTGGCAAGAGCCGTTTTGGACTTTTCGGCGCCATTTGATTTCCCTACATGGACACGCCTAGCACTACAGGGACCAAACAACAAAAAATGGGCTTATATATTTGATTGATAGAAATCAACGTTACACTATGAAGCAACAGAAGGCCTATATAAACACATGCATAATTAGTCGATTTTCCTTCAATAAGCTTATTCATCAGCAATACTTCACTAAACAAGTCATCTCTTACACATCTCTTATGTTTCTAGACAAGTAATATTTATGATATTCAGTAAAAGTTTAATATAGAATACATTTAATGCCTGTTTCTTTGTGTGACTGAATGCATGTGTAATATTCATTCCAGTAAATCAAGTTTCTAATTTATATTTTTGAGTGATATTTTCTCTTTGTTTTTGCACATACAGTAGAACGTCGTTTATGCGGACGTTTATTATCCGGAGCGTCAAATATCCGAACTAAAGAACGGATACGTTTTCGAACAGTGCAACGCTCAACAATTGTTTCGTGCGAGGTCAAAAGTGACGGGAAAACCCAAGGTGAGGGATATTTGAGGAATTTCAGCTGTGTGACTTGGTAAACATTTATGCGGAATATTAGGTCAGTTTGTTTCCAAGTGGGGGGTGTATACGTGCCCTTTTGTTGAGTTTTGTTGATGTAGAAACCTGTAAGGCATGCGATGCAGAAGACTGTGGATTTCAAATGCTAAATGATGACGAGATTGTGACTTCCGTGCAAGAAGAATCCGACCCTGTCGACGATGAAATGGATGAAGACGAGGATAACAACAACAACGAAAGTAGCAAGGGTTCGTCAAATGATGACTTGTTTTATCTGCGTTGGAGACAACTGTGGAGTGATACGAACAACAATCAGAGTGCTGTCCTACTCAAATACTACTGCTGTAGAGAATCAGAAACCTGGTAGTGAAAAAAGAAGGTATACAATGGTATAGCGAGAAATAAGTGATTATTTTCCCCAATCGAGGTAAAATTGCTACATTTTACACCTAATTTGCTTTTTCTTCAAGCACGTTTCCCGCATGTCATGATTTTCAATATTTGTATAGTGTCCAGTATCATATACTGCATGGATCGCATTCGGTTTTCGGTTATCCGAACAATCGCGTATCCGAACGGTGTCCGGTCTTAATTGATTCGGATAAATGATGTTCTAGTATTTTCAGTTAAATAGAAGTGTTGCGACTTTTAACATTTCATCTGAACATTAATTCGTTATTGAGATTATTAATGTTTTCTTAATGACTCAATTTAAACTCATTGGTTTGTCATAAAAAGATTATTCATGATTAATAGATTCTAAATCAAAAATGTAAAAATAGGATCATTAATTCAACACATTTCTTTTTCAGTTTAAGATTTTAAAAAAAAAATATCTTTGAAATAAGCAAACTGTATGGAGCTAAGCTCAATTAAATTTTGACAGCTATTTTTCTGTCTTTCACACTTTTAATGGAAAGCACAATAACATTTTAAATAATACCCTCAAAAACAACTCATATTTTTGTGAAGAAACTAGTCCTATCTCCCTAATAATATTTCCCACACATTTTTCATCCTAACTTCTTAAAAACAATCTGGCCAAGCTTCGATTGAAGCAATTCTTTTGTATTTGTCGCCATGTGACGATGAAAGGTCTTTGTTTCTATCACGTTATGAAAAAGTTTTAATTATATTCTGGTTTCCACACTTTTGTTCCTTATTAATTAACGCTCTCGTTACTTCCATAGATTTTCAATTAGAAGTTGCGGTATTTCATTAATGAAACTCCAGGAAGTTATTTCTTTCAGAAAGGGTTGTGTAGAAATTAAGGTGAGAAAGGTTTCTGGATATTTTTGAGAAATATCAAATATATATTATTCGTTAAGAAATGTGTGAAAAGATAATATCTTTTACTGAGCTTAGTAAATATCATAAGGAATTACGTAGAACCTTTAAAAGATTTTTTAAATCTTTGATGCATTAGTAAGTATAATAAAAATAATAATTAAATAAAAAATTTAGAATTTCAATACTTATTTTTTTTTTTGGAATAAGATTTAGATTTTAATAAAAATATAAAGAATTTTTTGCAAAGGATTTATGTTCCAAGATTAAAGCATAAAAAAGATCCAGTTTATTTTTCAATTTATTAAAGCACACTTAAGAGTTAAATAACATACAAATGTCAAAAGTAATAACTTAAATTTGATCCAAAATATAAATCCTATTTATTTTCAACAACCAAATTTTACATTGAGATTTGGAATTTCTTATTTTATTTAGTACGGTACTAAGTACTGTATAGTTTTGACATTTTTTAGTAATATATGTTCAATCTATCGGAATAAAATAAAGTGCATACTCAAAGTTCTTTTAAGAAAAATCCTCAATTTTCACAAATAATTTAAGACTTATTATATTTTAGAATACATCTAAGCTTTGTAAAATTTAATAGTAATAATATTAAGGTATTTGTATTATTTAATATATTAATGTGTATACCTCAACGTGTGCGATCGAGTTAACTCGGTCGCGCTAAACTGGACAAAATGCGCAAAATCGAGATGGTTCAAGCAAAGTCGTATTTTTTGCTGCAATATTTTTCACAATCTAATACAAACAGTCTCCGATTGCACTCGGAAGACTGATTGTGATTTGCCGTCATGATTTCGTAAATTTAGAAAAGTTTACAGTAAGTTTTAAAAAACATAAAAAAAGTTGTGAGCGTGACCTGTTAGGCACCGCTCTTCACCGTCTTGTCTACCTAAGGGTGTAAGGGGGAACAAAGCATCACTAACAACTTCATAATAACTATTATTTTATTACTCTTCAAACACATTTAATCAATCACAAGTTGAACTACAAAAGGAAACCTAGGAGTGATATATAAAGCGTTATCTAATCTCAATGTATAACTCTAAGTAAACCCGACTACGTGCACTAGACAAAGTGAAAAAGCGCTAGTGATCCGATTACTAAATCTAATTCAATCTATCTTAGATCCTTAATCTAATAATTTAATTTCTTAGTAACTCCTTCCTTAACTCGCACTGTGTTTGTGAAATACTCAATGAAATATTCTAATATTCTCACCTACGTATCACCGCAACAGCTCTCCTGCTCCTTCTATCTTACATCTACAAAACCTATAGACTTTATATAGTCAAACTAATTTAAATATCAGGGTTTCTTCTTGTGAGGCTTTGAACTAACGCGAATGCTGGGCCCTAAATTTCCCCAAGAGGATTAGTCAATAAGGACGTGTATAGATCCGTCACAGAGTTTTCTTCCATTAATATACATCAGCATATGTATAAAAAAACATGTTTTTTAAAAAAATCGTGGTGAAAAAAATTTAGATTTCAGAAGTAAATTAACAGAAAGTCTTACACAAAGTTATCATAGCATACAATTATAAAAAAAAATCGGTTAGACCAAAAACTTCTGCAATTCTACAGTTAACGGAACGTCATTTTCCCAGTTTTGTTCTTCCAGCATGAAAAAATTAAGCTCTCACAAGATGCTGCGTTGTGTGTTTTGCTAAAAGGGATAAAAAAGGAAAATAGATTAGTTACATGTAAAATAATTGCAATTTTAGACTATGTGTGCTGCATCTTTCTTCCAAATACAGGCAAAAAAAAAAATCAATATATTTTTTTTAATAAATTCTTTTTGTTATATTTTCTGTTGAAGGAGTATAAATAAATATTTTTCTGATGCAAATAAATTTTTTTCGAAAGAACTTGAAACGAACCTAATTTCCTTCTACTCTGTGACCCAGCTAAAGGTGTGGAAGGAAGTAAAGGATCATTCGACATGATAAAATCCACTTGTTTTATTTATCACTTTAATCAACTCAAACACAAATTAATTTAACACTATAAATAGGATTATCCAGTCAAGCAACAGAGGAAAGCGACGAGAGTCGCGTTTGGGGAGAATACATTAAATAAACTTCCTTTTATATTAAAGGTTCTTCCTTAATATTACTTTACACGGTAGATATATACTTAGTCCTCTTAGCGACTTTAACACTTTAAATATCAACGTAATATGAAGTTGGCAATACCTGACTTTAGGTAGACTTCAAATCAATTGAAATTTATTTTCCCTTCCTGACCTGATCTCTTCTTGGTAATCTTTACCTTGAATCCTTCTTGTCACCTCTAGTTAACTAAACTTCTAACTTTTCATTAACTATTCCCTTCAGTACTGATTCACTAACCTTTTAACTCGCGAACTAGGAATATATATAATAAACTTAATTTGCATATCACGTTTCCATCTTTAGGAGAAGATTGGTGAGTTTTGCTGGCCCAAAGAATACCCAAGAGAATTATTAATAGAAGGTCGCGTATAGATCTGTCACAAACTATTCGAAAAGAAATATAATAAAAGAAATTTATTTTTAGTTATCCAGTAGTCCAATTATAAGACATCATGCATACTGCAATTTGGCTATAATGTCTCCCAATAAAGTCTACTAAATAAAGACCATCTAGAAAGAGTTTTACTAACAAAAGAAAAATAAAATTTGTGAATTTTATTAGTTTTTAAAACGTAAAAAAGGACTTTTGATAAGTTAAATCCAATTCTAATAAATTAACGAGAAAAATTGAATCCAAGCAGATATTCTGAATTGAAAGCTTAAACATAAGAGTTTAAACTTCATTCAACATGCGTCAAAAGAATTTATAGACTCAATTCATTCATAAAAACAGTACTGGAAAATATTATGTGAGAAAAACTATTGTTAAAATTTTTTTAAATAATACAATTGAAATTTAATATAAACCTGTAAGAAATTCTACTTTATTTTAACTGAATTCGGATATAATCTCAAAATAAATAAGGTTTTTTTTTTTTCGTTCTAAAATTATATTTCTTATTCCTTTATCTCTCCATACTAGATTTATTTTTACATTCCCAGGGTACGATAATTACATTAAAGAATTATTTATATAAAAATTCGATATATATATAATCTTATTTTTAACTGATATTTATTTTTACCTTAAATCTAGGAAAACGTATTCATTTCCTATAACGTGAAATAGAAATAGTAATAATTTCATTTACTTTAGTAAAACAAGAAATAGTTTTATCAATAAATAGTTATAGAAATAGTTTTTTTAATGCATGCTTCTTCTTTTATTATAACGATTTACATAGCATCGGGTATATTTTAAAAAATGTGAATAGACTATATATGTACATTACTTCATAAGTTTACTCATAAATTTAACCAGAGGCGTATAAAGGAATTATTATCTGCACGATGGTATTAACATAAGATGAACGAATCTTTCATTTTGTTTTCTTTATCAGAATCTAATTCACAAAATTCCAATCCCAGTTTGTAAAAAGAAGCAGTTTCAATGAAATTCTTTCAGAGTTAAGTTAGTCTGTAAAGAAAAATATTTATGTTTCACAAAACAAAACAAAATAATAATAAAAAGAGGGGGTATATTTATCTGGAATTTGAGTTCGAATGCTTCAACTTCAAAAACAAATTCTTTATTGCTTTTTCAATAGCGTCTTGTAGACGTCAATGAATTTAAGGAAGGAAAAAATTGAGCATTAGAATTTTTCTTGACTAAATCATTGACTTTTTCGAAGCAATTTTGAGTAGCAAGGGTACCTATTCATTTCTTTATTAAAATTCTTTTTTGTCATTTTAATCAAAAATAATGTTCCTTGTAGTTAAAAAAAAAAGCTTCTTATAAAAACCAATAGTTATTTTATATGTTATTACTATTTAAGATTCTGCAAAGTTTTTGGAGAAACATTACATACAATTTTATGGTAAAACATATCTTACTACTTTTTTGTTGTTATTGTACAGCCGTAGTTCAATTCAACACCTCAAAAAATGGGCTCTACATAGAAGATAAAATTCAGTTTATCTATCTTACGAAATTTTAAGTTCATCTCCCACCATTACAAAGTACATTTTCAATGGATCCCGTTCCATGTCAATATCTAAGGAAATGAATTGGCTGACGCTCTTGCAAAGGAGAGTATTTTCAACTTATCAATATTTTGTCAACTTATCAGAATAACTTATCAGAATTTGTCAAAAAATATATAAAATCTCTACATTTATTCTGCATTTTTCTTTATTACTTTGCTTATACAAAGACATGTAGACATAAAACTTTTAATGATAAAGTTTTAACTGTAGGATTTATTTATTGCTCTCTTTTCAAACCAGTAAAATGCCGGAACGTCATATAAACAGGTCTAGAGATGAGTATGCCGGTATTTAGCCGGCAATTTTCATCCATGTAAACGGGATTTCAGAGAGACGCCTTCACATTGTACTTCATTCATGTGAAAAGCACTCATACGTCTTATTTGTACTAACATTCTAACCACGTGTAACCCTCGTCATGAAAAAATGGCATACTTCATCCTTACATGCATTCAAATGCAAATCTTATAAGGATATAGAATCTGTGTATAATTGCATCTAAATTAAATTGTAATACATTAAAAAATAACAGGATAAGATATACTTAATACACTGAATTAGGGATACCTACCTAGTAACGAGTTGGGCCTCCTCTGGCCCTGATAACGGCTGCCATACGACGAGGCATAGATTCAACAAGTTTCTGGAAACGTTCCACGGGAATGACTTGCCAAATATTGGCTAAAGCTGTCCATAATTCAGTAAGGTTCGTTGGTGCTGTGTAATGGCCTTTCACGCCTGGTTCCAAAACATTCCAAAGACGCTCATTAGGACTTGTCTGGGCTTCTAGGTGGAAAGTTTATGACAGAAAAGTCATAGGAATGCTCGTCCAACCAGCCAGTAGCCAATCGGGACTTGTGAGAGGTACAGTTGTCGTACTGGAAAACTCCATTACCGTGCGGATAGCAGAACATCGTAAACGGATGGAGATGATTACCAAGAAACTCGGAATATTGAATTGCATTGAGAGAGGTTGGTACACGCAGCAAAGATCCCAAACAGTGCCACAAAAAAACCCAGACCGTGATTGGTCCACCATTCTCTGGTACAGTGCCAACCTGGCATGCAGGATCCATGGCTTCATGAGTCTAACGACATATTCTCAGCCTCCCTTCGGCGTTAAGTAGTCAGAATCGAGACTCATCAATCCATGCTAATCGTTCCCAGTCATCTACACTCCAGTCTCTGTACACTCTTGTCCAGGCAAGACGTGCTACCTGATGATGAAGATTAAGCAATGGTACTCTCCCAGGTCGACGGCTCCTGAAACCCATACTGTGAAGCGAGCGTTGCATAGTTCGTTTACTGACTGCACGACTGACACCGTCATTCAACTGGGTGGTAGTTTGAACTAATGCTTAGCTTCGCTGGCTACGTACACCACGTAGCTATTTCTCACCACGCACTGTCAAGGCTAATTGTCCTTTGCAGTTTGCTCGATAGGTAGTTTTTTGTCCACTATCCATGTATTCTTTGTCGACTTTTAAAATCCTAGCTGTTTGTCGATTTGGAAAATTTAATGGCCCATGCGTCGCGCACCTATAATTTTTTCGATATTGAGGGCGTCTAAATCAGGCAGTTTACCCATACAGGCAATTTCAACATTACTAATTCAGAACAACCACAGTACATGCTATATATGCAGTTACCACAGCACCCTCACCCAGCGCTACACACTTTGCATATAGTCCTTGCTATCTCTAATTCAATGGCACTCCAGTGTTCAATGGCACAAGTACAAACATAAAATTAAATAGTTTGCTACTTGTTTACTATTTTTATGTTTGTATTTGTGATGTACTAATATTACAACTTACATTATTACATTCATTTTTGTGCTTAATAGTACAAACATAAAATTAGTAAACAAGTTGTGGTGGCGGTGTCCTACCTGGGACCCCACTCATTCCGCCCGGCGCGTCTCTAAGTGTGGGAGGAAACATAGCATCACCAACAAACGCCATAATAACAAATATATTTATTCAAGTACTGACAAACACTTAAACAATCACAAGTTTAACTATAAGAAGAAACCTAGGAGTGATTCCCAAAACGTCGATTAATCCTAATACTCAATTCTAAGTAAACCCGACTACCAGAAATGGACAAGGAGACGATCACTAACTAACCTCAGGTCGGTACTGAATCTACTATCTTCAATCGTCAATCTAACAATTTACTCTTATAATTTATACCTATTAAACGCGCGCTAAGTTCATGAAGTAATTCTCCGATATTAAACTTACGTGACAGCTTGGCAGCTCCTTCTCTCTTTACATTTACAAAACCTATAAATAGACTTTATATAGTCGAACTAATTAACATATATCTATCTCGTGTTTTTCCTGAAAAGGCTGTGAAATAGTATAAATGCTAGCCCCAAAGTTTCCCAAGAGGATTAGTTCGGAAATCTCGCGAATAGCCCCGTCACAAAGTAGCAAAATATTTAATAAAACAAGTAGAATAATACATTTCACAAAATAGCAACAACATACATTTAATAAAATAAGTAGCAATATACATTTAGTAAAATATATAATACCAATAATTTAATAAAATAAGTAGTAAGTAGAGAGATACACATTCAATAAAACAAGTATCAAAATAAATTTAAATAAAAGTGAAGCAAAAGTCAAAAGTTTCAAAATTTAATAATATATAGTCCTTTTCCCTCTACATATATATACAATTTTACATTTACTTTATCAAAAGAATCATATCAACGACGAAACTTAGGATTTTGAATAATTTATGAACGTATTAATTAACTGGTAAATTATTAGGTGTAAATAAGAAGCGCAGAAACACATCTTAAACCTTAAGCCTTTTTATCCTTTTAACATAATTTAAAAAAAGACTTTTATTTTTTCTGTACCAGAAGAATATGAAAAGATAGTAAATAATTTCTAAGTGTGTTAACCATCGTTTCAAAAGTAGTCTAAAACTCTTCCCCTAAATTATGTTTTTAATCCTCTTAAGTAGATGGTAACTCCATTATACATACGCATACACCTGAAAGAAGTTTGAAAAATTAATCCAAATTTATTCCTTTATCATGGTAATTAAATGGCTGCTTAAGAGTTCCTTTTACGCCTAATTGCCGGGTGTATTGAGAAACGACGAAGGAAAGAATGCTTAGATGCGCATTATCTTTAAAAAGTTCTGATTTGTTGATGTGAGAGTTCTTTAAAAGTCTTTCTTTGCTCCATTTTGTAAAAAGAATCTAATAAAGTAGGGCTTGGAGTTTTCATTCTTAAAATGTAAATAAACGAAAAAGGTTATAAATTTATAAACATATACGCTGTAATATACGCTACTTCATTCTTTGTTGAGTCGAACTTTGAAATTTTTTTAAATGTGTAAAGAATTAAATTGATAATATTCCTCCTAATTGAATTCTCCATAACTCAACAAGTATACAAAAGAGAAAAAAATACTTTTTGCAGTAAATCCTGTTTTAATGCGGTAGATGGGGATCGCGTAAAAAGAACCGCACAAAAAAATATTCGAAAATATCATAAATACTTACATATAACAAACAACATACAACAAAAGAAAATTTTATGCAGTGGAGAGGGACCGTACAAAAAAGGTCACACTTAGAAAATACGTCAATTATTTACGAGATTTATCAGAAAGACTTCCATAACAAAATAAATAATTAAACTACACATGGAAACATTTTTAAAACATTTAATTTCCCATTGTAAACACATGGAGAAATTTTCAAAATACGCATACATAATTCATTGCTACTCATCGTAATCTAAACCTCGCATCTTCCTGTGAATAATTAGTTCAAAATCGCTTTCATCACTTGAAGATACAATTTCAATTGATTTATGTTTTTGGCGCCATAAAGTAAGTGACTTTTACGACGAAGTTTGTTTTATCAGTTGCTTGTAAACGTTTCGATAACTAGATATGCATGATCGAAGCCCTTTTTGGAATTTCAAACTCCTTTCGGAATTGGTATCTATTTTAAGAAAATACTTTTTAAATTTGTTCTTCTTGTCCGTCTTCATAGTCTGTCAAATTATTGATAATGTCACTGTCAATGAAAGTTTCGTCATCAATCAAGTGCGAGTGGCTGACGTGTTGAGAGAAAGCAACTGACGTGCATTGTCAGGAGACTGTTTATAACAAATGAACAGAGCGTATTGAAGTGTATATACGAACACATTGATAGAAAACCTTATATTGGAGTTAAAGCCGTTGAAATTCATATATACCGCATAAAAAAAGATCGCACAAAAATAAAATCGTATAAAAACAGGTTCTATTGTATATGTTTTTAAATCTTTTTTATCTCCTCTTTCGTGAATTATATATTTTTTTTACGTTGATAATATTCTTTAAACTAGCTGGGAGGCGTAGTTAGTTAGGCACTGGCCTTGCACGTCCAAGTTTTCGGGTTCTACACCAGATCAAGTCGGTGGGCTTTCATGTTGGAAAAAAATCAACCTCGTCGGTGTCGAATGATTATGCAGCATGTTAAAGATCTTAGAGTGCCTGTTTGGCTTGAGTGCTCATGGCAAAAATTAATCCCTAGCACAATTTCACTTCGTTAGTGCTCAGGTGCCCCCCTATGAGGAGGAAAATGACCGTCCAAATTACATAGTGGTCATTGGTATCCACCTGTATGGTACCACACTAAAAAAAGTTATACCAGCACCCAGAAAATGTACTAGGTCTGCAATGGTGATTTTCAATCCACAGCCTTTGAAAGAAAAAATATTCCTACTAAATGTTTTTAGAACGAAAGACAATCTTGTAAAAAACCGCGTATTCTTTATTGTAGTTGTTTTATTCTTTCTAATTAGCTCTTTTTAATAATATTTTAATCTTATTTTCATTAAATAGAACTCTTGCTCTTCATAAATATCGTAAATTATGTAAAACAACATTCAAAGATTTGAGATAGAAAATTAAGTTCATTTTTGAAATTTATTTAAGAGGACACAGTACGATTTAGTAGACGAAAATCGGTCAAATATAATCAAATCAAATTCTCTTAACCTAGATTATTTTTCTAAAATCTTACAAGTTTTTAGTAAAGAAAAAAACATAGTTATGATAACTTTTAGGCTCAATTTAATTCACATCCCAATGACAAATAAAAACTTTAAGCCAGTGTTTCACAAACTGTGGAGCGCTCACCCCTAGAGGGACGTGATAACACCAAGTGGGGGGCAAGCATGTCAAAAATAAAAGATTGTTTTCAAAAATTATTAATTTATTGAAAGAATGCAAAATAAAATATATACCTTTCAGCATAACAAAAAAATAAAATACACATTTACACTGATATAATATAACATGCATTGAGCGTTACTTGTTACTTATAAATGTATGAAGTAACGCTCAATGTATTTGATAATTAATTTATCAATACTAAATTAAGAAAAAGTTTAATAATTACAAGTTTTTTTGTCTATATACCATAAGCTTGTCATACACAAAATTTAATACTTATCTTGGTAATTTGTTCTGTTTATAATTAAAGTCGTATTGTAGCTTTAGTGTCAAAGTACATTATTAATGCATTCAATACATTAATTTTGTATAGAGAGGGGGTGCAGTGAAAATTATGATTGAAAATTGGGTCAGGAATGTTGAAAGTTTTAGAAGCACTGCTTTAAGCTAATTTATCTCAGAAAGAAAAAAGTAACTAGTTTATCCTCATTTAAAATGCTCATGTTTTTCGCATTTATTATACCAAATGCTTTGATATTCTAAGACTATAGCTATTAATAGACGTAGCAAAAATTGGTACGCATTTTTGAATCAAGTAATATTTATTTTTTTTGGGGGGGGGATTAATAATTTATGCAATTTTTAACGAATTGCCTATATATATATTTGCACTCATACTAAAGTATTTTACAAATATCAATCATGTTTTCACAAAACCCAACTTTTGTTATACATAGTTTAATGTGCTTGTAAATCAAATTTCATGTGTATACATCAATTACTGAGGGTGAGTAAATAAGGGAATATTAACATCACCCTATTCAGCTTGTGACGGATCTATACGGTCTTTCAGTAATTCTTTTTTTTCCTTTAAAGCAATTTATTTATTTCGACTAATCTTCACCGAGAACCAGGCGTGATTTATGTAAATAAAGAATATTATATAAATTCGGTTTTCGCGAATTGAAGAGAGCTAAGTAAGAGGAAGTGAGAAGTCAAGTAAATTAAAGATCGAGAAGTCGACACGTAGTTGTTGACAAGTGAAGCGAGCCTGATACGTGTTGATGTACGCGAAGAGAAGTGGATTTAAAATAGTGAAATTCATTATTATGGAATGTGGAGTCTTCACCAATTCATCCAGCCAAATAAAGGGCCTGAAGTTCATCACGAAGGAACCGCAGCAGTAAAATATAAGGTTAGTGACTTTAATTAAGAAAATCAGATTATTATTGGAGGCGTAGTTGTAATTGTGCGCGTTTAAGCTGTCCTAGATTCAGTTGGAAAAAAAATTCTGTATTATCCGCTTGTATTGATACCCCACTTCTTTACTCCACTCTAGTTTATTTATCTTAATTAGAATTTTGTTGTGTCTGATCTTACATATTGATAAGAATCAATAAATCAGTTTGAATTGGAATCATGTCTTACAATCCTTTAAGTCCGCCAACACATCCAGCTGGGTATTCAGATAGACAGGAAGGTATTAAAATGATTAACTTTTTATGGTATTTTGAGCACAAAAACTGTGTGTTTTAAATAATATATATTCATAGGAGACAACTAAAATTTTGTAAAAAGATTATGTCAATGATTGTTTTATATAAATCGCACCATGTCCCCTTAAAAAATAAATTGAAAAAATTGTATTTTGTAATAATTTCAGAAGTTCTGCTTCCAAAACATGATTCAAATTAGGAACAGGATTTCTCAAATGTTTCATCAACAGAGGTTTATGGTCTGATTTATATTATTCAGACACATATGCGTATGAGATTATATGTCATACATCTTGCAACATACTGATTTGCTAGAAACGAATGTTACGTTAGAAGATTTGAAGCTGTTAGACAGTTTTGTGAAACTTTGTGTTAATGTTTTTTTCAATTTCCTGGCCGTGATCTCTAATTCGAGTCTCAAATGATTTGAACCCGATCTGTGGACCTTTTATCATCTGCAGTTGGCAATACCTTCAATGCAAATGAGAACATTTGGTTATGGGCCCAGCCCTCGCTATTTGAAAAGGCAGGCTATGCAGTTTAAAATCACTCAGTACTTCCAGTTCAGAAAACCAGTTTTAGTTAGTTAATAAAGTCTATGTTAGCTGTTAGTGGAATAGTATTCAAGAGGCAGAAAAGATAGAGAATAATTGAATTCCAGTTCTGACGCAAAATAATTGGAACACTTGAAAACGTGACATGCAAGTCATACTTATGGATTATAGATGCTGGCAAAATTTATTATACCGACTGAACCAGTAGATCTGATGTCTATCCAAAGAATGCAAAGTCAGGCTATTTAGAAAGGCTGGCTTACATTCTTTCTCTGCAGTTGTTTCCTTTGCCTTGGGGTGCAAAGATATTGCAGAAGGGAGATAGTGAATGCGGCGCTTCTTCCCCTTTGTTGCCTTTGACATTTCGCCTGCGATTTTTCCCTCCCTTTGTGAGGGTCCCGCATCTGTTGCTGCTCGGAAACTGGCCATTATTGCTGTCTTTCCAAAATATAAATAGGGATAAAAAAATGTTTGGACCTTCGCTCTTTTAATCTAACATTTCTTTCCTCCCTAATTTCCCATTTTCTTATAGGAGTGGTTTTCTCTGCACCTCTTATTTCTTTTTTCAAGGCCGTTGCTATCTCATTAGTTAGACAGCGACAGCAGACAGCACCTGTGTGTGTGTGTTTGTGTTAGTGTGTTCGTTTTTTTTTCTGTATTTGCATTACAAACTTGTAAAGTACTTTTACTGTATTCTTACCCCTATTCTCAAGAATTTTGAGGAGGATCTCTCATTCTGGACCACTTTGCACATGTATTTTGTTTAGTACACAAATAAAGTAACCTCTCGGAGGGTCGGTACGCTGCTCGAAACCCTTTGGGTGAGCTTGATTCTCCCGGATAAGTAAATAAGTAAGTAGATATCATGTGGAGTTATCCCACAAGGAAAAGTATGATTTCCAATTAAGAAAGGATAGAACTTTTACTCTCATCTATACAAATATTAGTCTTGAACTTAAAAGTCTTATTTAGGACACAACTTATATGGTGCAATAGCGTGGAAGATTTTAAAAGCCCATTTTGAGTCTATGATAAGAGCACAAGTAATCCAGTTTCTAGACGAATTTTTTGGCACCAAGTATCAAGTAGGAGAGGATGTTAGCATCTTCCTAAATCGGGTAAAGACAGCGGCAGACAGGCTACAAGAAGCTGGTCATAAAGTGGATGACCTATACCTAGGATTCCAAATGATAAGGTATCTTCCTCTTGAATTCCAATCAACAGTTCGACAGATATGTAAGAGTTGATGGTACGGAAATTGTAAGAAGGGGGCCGCTTGATAGACAGTTTGTAAAACTTTGTGTTAATGTTGATCTCAGATTCGAGTCTCAAATTATTTTAACCCAATCCATGGACCTTTTGTCATCTGCAGTTCTGAACAGCTTAAATGCAAATGAGAACTGAAATTATACACTATAAAAAATATTCTGATCCATTAACTATTTTGTCGGGGATAGAACCCGCGATCTATCGATCCGATGTCAAGTAACATGACCACTAGACAAAAGTGATCACTTCTGTCTGGAGGCAGTTACTGGTTCATATAAGAACCGCTACACTACTCCCCCACCAGTGAGTTGGTGGATAGGCGAACGAACGAGATATTTGTTACGGTAAACGTGTGAGTTGTTGCTGTTGCGTCAAATGGGTTTGACGACTTTGGTTGATGTGTCAAGTAGGTCTGACGCGCGATTTTGGTTGCTGCGTCAATTGAGTCTGACGACTTTTAATTGTTCTTTTTGAGGGTTGATGGCACCACGACATATCAGAAGGTTTGCGTTTATCTTTTCAGCCAAGGTCACCAATGTCGGAGATTAGAACCCGGTGGATAGAACTCGGTACCTTCTGACTCGTAAGTACGTAACATATCACTAGACAAAAGTGATCACCTCTGCCCGGAGGTTGTTACTGGCTTATATAGGAAGCGCTACATAGTTTTCATACAAATATCATAAAATAAATCCTAACTATCTTAAAAATTCACACATCACTTCAATTTAGAAATGTTACAACTGCTTTGTAAAAATTTATTTCGTAGAAAATAATAGAAAAAAATCTGACGAAAGAAAAAAAGGATTTTTAATGACTCTCCCAGACCATATTTAGGTTCTGCAAAAGGAAACCTTTCACCATCCTAACTATTTTAATTACTCTAATTTAAATATACTGTGGATTAAATCTATTTTTGTTTCTTTTTCCTAGTTAACAAACCTCTAACACTATTCTGCGTTTAAACATAGTACATTAAGTTCCCTTTAACCATGTTTAACTAGAAAGACGTAACAATGTATCAACATTGTCGTTTTAAAGTAAGTTAAGTTTTACCTTGACAAACCATGTTAAAATAAATAAGACCTGATGTATATAAATGAAGACAATGAAAGCATTAACATTTAAATTAAGCTTCCTCTAATGAGAGATTCTATTGAGATATTTGCACCAAAATTCAGTATTTTAACTGTCTCTCTATTCTTACAGTTCAATTTGCACTCTAAAATAATCCATTTTAGAATAATTGCAAGTAAATTTAATGATTGCAATATTATTTCCATTATTTTAATATCAGCAAAAATAGTATATTAAAAAATAGGAATCAAAAATTAAATCCTTAGGGGATTTTTGTTCCAATGTGTAATTCCACGAATGTTATTTCTACGTATTTTCACGGTACTTCTTTAAGATTCCGATTATGTTTGGAACGATGATTTTGAAGGAGTATATGAATGAATATTTTTATATATAATACATAGTGTCACCTGAACTAGAACATATATATAAATATATATATATATACATATAATTATTTTAAGGATATTATTACAATAATGAAACTGTTTAAATGCATTTCTTAGCAAAAAATGAAGAAAGACATGCTTGTATTTTCAGAGCATTCTCCTTTTATATAAAAAAAAAGCTTCTATAATAATAATATTTTCCTTATATATAACTAGAGTTTCTCTTCAGAGCATGATCTGGGACTTTTGATTAAAAAAACATATTCTTTTCAAAATTGATACCAAATAAAATAATAATCGGTGTTGTTTGTTAAAATTTCTCCTCTCTGATAAATTAAAATATGAATAAATACACTTCTAAATTATATACTTAAAAATCCTAGTTCAGCCCCTGTATAGAAGTTCTAGCTATATATACGCAAATTATTATTATTATACAAGCGTTTTTCGTAAATGGAGAATGTTTTAAAAACACTTCGTTCCTTCTTTTTTGCCAAAAAATTGCTTTTAAATAATTTTATATATGGCGCTCATCCGGTATAGCGGTTAGTGACGCTGACTGGGGTGCCGTAGGACCTGGGTTCGAATACCGGAGAAGGAATGGATGTTTGTGTTGTAATCTTTACTTCGCATTGCAAGCCCCCATATAATACATTGTGTGGTGCACGGGGCTTATAAATGTTCTCAATAAAAAAATAATTAAATTTTATTATTTGAATATCATTATTTTAACAATTTTACATGTATATTCTATATCATGTGTTACTAAATGTCTTAAAAAAGTTGTTCATTTATACGTTTTTTTTCAACATCACGGTTCCAACCACGGTAAGTTGGATACTGTGCTCAGTAGTCTCCCTGTTTCATAGACTGAATGGTACCGAGCCTCTCAAGGAACATTAAACTATTTCCATTTTATTTACTGGGTTGTATTTCTCTCGGTTTTGTGTGACTTTCCATAGGAATCCCTTTATATTCCATGTTAAATCACTTTGCATTCATTTTTGTGTAATTGTATCGAATTCCGAAGGCATAGTTAAATACAATTAAATTAAAATTATTAAATGAAAACAATTTAAAATACAAACAATTCCCTTTGCGAACTGCGTTAAAATTATCAATGGCCAGTCCGTAACAATAAAAAGGTTTGGGAGCACTGCATTAACTGATAACAGTTTGATTTCTTAAATTTCTTCCTACTGTAAGATTTCAGAATAAAATCAAATCCTGTTTCTACGACATGTATTAAATTTAAAGAGCTGTCATCTTTTTGATATTTTTAACATAAAATTCGCAATATTTTTGCCTTAATTTTTTAATCCTTAAAACGCAGTTATCATTTTTAGAGAATAAGGATACGCATTACTGTATTATCAAATTCATTTTCCCCCTATTTTTGCATTTTCCATCAAAATTTCATGTGGTCACGGAATCCAAAGCGTCATGTTCATGACTTTGTTGCCGAAGTTCCGACAAGGACGGCTTAAAGCATGGATCAACTGTGCCCGAGCCCACGGCCTCAGCCACAGTGGGAGGCTCCTCGATTCAGCCTTAAAAAGATCCTGATTTGAATAATTTCAACAATCAAATATTATTTCCGGTTGTATTCTCCGAAACACTAGGGATTATGTACGATATTTCAACTGGCTACATGTGATGACCATCGTCCCTATATAGGTCTAGGCCTCTACCACCATATACCATCATTTCTCATTCAGTCAAAAGGAGGAGAGTCGGTCGAGCCTATTTGTACGATTGTAAGTCATACACATTTATTTGTTTCTGGTTTGTACGAGTGTTTGACAACGTATGCTTTGCACAATTTACTTTCATAGGCCTTAGGTGGGACCTAGATTTGTGCAGGGGCCTAGGGCCTACTTTTGCGTAGGAGCCCAGGGCCTCAAGAAATCTTAAGACGTCCCTGGTTCCCGAATCACCGGTTCGAAACCTAGTGCCCTCCAGAACCCATTGGGTAACAGGGCTGATACGTGTTAAATTCTTCAGGCTCGAAATCCACCCGTTGGTGTTTTGTGGAAGTTAATAGTGGGGGGAGTGCAAGCTCACGTATAATTCTGGAAACTAACCTATGACTACAGTGGTTAGCGACGCTCACTGCTGTGCCGCAGGGACTGGATTCGAATTCTGGAGAAAGCATGGATGTTTGTTTATGTATAGTGCCTTCACGGCACGGGAATACTCTAAATAGCCATTAAGCCGCAAGTCCTGTCAGGAGGTTGGTGGAACGGAAAGCAAAATGGGAGGGTCCGGAAGACCCCTTTGGTGTTCTCCCTCAAAATATGGATGGAAACGAGCCAAAATGTACTGTGTCACCTGTATGTTGCTCAAAGCTACGGCTAATGACAGGCGTACAATCTGACCCTTTGCCATGATGAATTTCGTGGGCCTTGATCTTATTACGTCGGACAGAAGGCATTAGCAACAACAACAACTGTAACTCAGAATTGCGATTTTCATCGCCATTAGCCCTCTTATTGTTTCCCATTGTGAAGTAAATTAAAATCAAATCAAAGGATCAACTCTGATAAATTTCATTAAATCTCCTTTTCCTTTTTTGTGCGAAAAAAAGCCAAGAAGTATCTTGTATCAATAATGAAGAATTATCGCAAAATAGTAACATAAGATGTACCTGTGAATCACATATGTAATCCATAGGACGCGCAAAATATCTGTTTAACAGCAATAACTAGTTAGCACTGGTATTCAAGTGCAGAATATCCTTCTAATTATATGTACGTAGTTGGAAGGTAGAAATTGATTGGCGGATGGCGTGAGAATCCACGTTCTGCCTCAATCACGAGTGATTGACTCAAAGCATGTTAATGGTATCTAGGTTCCAATCAAACGTCAAGTAGGTCAATAAATAACGGAATGAGGTTAAGTCTTGATTACTATCTAAACACATTTCGCCAAGGTTTGCTTATCTTACAAACGCTTCAAATTAATGCAAAAATATCGCATAATTATTCTAACATTTTTAATAAAAAATGAGTTATATGTTTTATGAGTTATACATGTAGAATAATTAATGTGTAAAAGATAATAAAAGATTCGATTCCCTTTAAAACATTTTAGTAAAACAAAGTATTTTACTGAAAAAATAAGGATTTATTTCTAGAATTATATGGCACAAATCCCTGATATTCTCCCCCTTTAAAAACATTTCAGAATAAATATTTACATCTTACCTTACTTTTTCTCGGAAAAAATTGTGAGTTTAAAGTTTATTTAAGCCTTAAAGAGAAATGTTTTATATATATTTATTTTACCTACACGCACGCTGTAATTACATCGAGGAAATTTCTTATTTTCCCTTTCTTAAGAAAATTAAAATAAAAAATTTTGTCGCTTTTTTTATCAAGTTTACTACTGTAAATATAAATTTTTCGAAAATAACATCTGGGTTATACAAAAATACTTAGTGTAAAAAGAATTAAAAGGGAAATGTAGAAACCTCACAACACTTGCCAGTAATATGTTTTTGAATATTTTCAACATTTATGCTTTGCTTGATTTTTTGTTTTAATTGGAATTCTGGGAGCGATTTCCTGGCAAGTAATTTTATATCATGTTGCTACGAATTTTTATTTAATAACTTTCAATCCCTACTATTAGTTTACTCTATCGCTATGTATATATATATATTTATATATATATATATATATATACATATCTTTACAAATTTTTAATCGTTAATAAAATATTTTCTTTCCATACATTCAAGTTCAAATACATTTTTTAAACTTGTAGTGGATGACACTTGATACTACTACTGATTTTAAAATATAAATTCATTAATTAAGTTCAAAACTAAATAAATAATAACAAACAAAAATAATTATCCAACAGCACATTTAGAAAGGAAAATAGTTTGTTGTATCTTGTAGTGCAATGGATAGCTAGTTGGACTTCTAATCCAAAGGTCGTGGGTTCGAATCTCACGTGGGATGGCCTAATTTCTGAGAATGTGATTTTATTTTATTAGAATAATTAATTTTAATTAATGAATAAAGCAACACACGAAAAATAGTCCCACATCCTATAAAGAAAGAAAAATGTAAAATTGCATGGAAAATTGCTTTATATTTTGTCACTTAATATTTTGATTCTGTCATATATACATGATTATTTATATTAATTGTACCTATTTAATAAAAAGTAACTAAAATAAAAATTTTCTTTGTTGACCTAAGTAGGAATTGACTAAAAAAATTTTTATACTACTTGTTTACTATAAATTGATAGTAATCGAATTATACGTGATGTTTTTTTAAAGAAGCGGCGCAAGAAGAAATAATGAAATTGATTAAAAAAGTATGTCATTCTGATTTTGTTTTAGGGAATAACATTTTTATGCCGAAAGATGTAGATAATATTATTATAGATGCTGTATTTTATTCCATGTCCACAATACCTAAAATTATTATTATCCATTTAATTGTAAAGTGAATTGAATTGTAACATGGGTGTTCAGTTTCAGTTCAAATATATCAAAGAGAGTGAGAATGTATTGCGTATGAAGGGAAGTTCTGTCTCCTTTTACCCAAGAATAAATTATTTCCCCACTTTTTATTTGAAATTTAATTCAAAATATAACGTCCTTCGCTCGGTACAACTGTCTGTCAGTGTTCTGGCAGCTTATTTAACACCCTGGTAAAGAATTCATCTGTTTTGGAGGCAAAGTATTCTTCCACTGCCATTTGGGCACCCTTATAATTTATGTTTTTTATTTCCATCAAGAAAGCATTGCAACGACCTGAACAGATGATATTCAGATACTGCAACATCATAAGAATATGCTTGTTGTGATAAAATTTCCCAACCCAACTCTCCTATCTTTGGTATGGTTTTCTTTGCCACCTGCGGCCGAACATTGTCTTAATAAAGAATTACACCCTTTCTGTTGATCAAAGATGAACATTTACAGGGAATCAAACGCTTCATTTTCTTTTAGCAACTCATAGTATACTATACCCTTGTGGTCCCTCCAACAACACAACTTAACCTTCCTTTAATGCACGCCTGCTTTGTATGAGGATGGCGATGTCTCCCCTTTGTACGTATACAAACTTCATTCAACTACATGTTTATACACTATCCACTTTTCATCTCGAGGCACCAAGTGATCCAAAAACGGTTCCCTTTTTGGGATGAACAAGATTTAAAAAACATATCGAAATTTTATCCATTAAATTTTTTTCACTTAATTCATGTGGCACCCAAGCAGAGAGTTTGGACATAAAACCAACTCTTTTTATGTGATCCAAAGCAGTAGTCCGGTGAATTCAGAGCTTGAAGCCCTCTTCTATGGAAGTTAACGTGGGATTTTTTTGATCATATTGCGTCGCGTTTCGCCATCTAATGGCCTTCTTGAACTGAGTTCATCTTTCAAAGCAAAATCACCTGAACGAAATTTCATAAACCATCTTTGGCATGCTCGAGCTTTTACTGCGTCCTCTCCAAACATGTCTCGCATGTTTATGTTTTCCTGCATCGTGTTATTCCCCTTTTTGGAACTCATTCAATATAAAGTCTCTTAAGTGGTCTCTTTCTTCACTTTTGTCGATAGTTTTACAACTGACTAAAACGCAAACAAATGTGTATAAATCATCAATCATGTAATAATCTGCTTAAACTGGTTTCAGTCGGATCCAAATTCTTGCTAAGGATCGACGACGCATAAGCTACGCGGTTCAAAAACGACAGAACTTTTTCTTATACCAAAAAGAATGTAAATGAAGATCAAAAATGTTTGTAAGAAATAGTGGGAAGGATTGGCGAAGGCTGTTGGGGAATTCCTGAGGATAGAAACAAAAAGTATCCAAACACTCGAAGTAGGCTTTCCTTGGAAAATAACATAATTTGTTTACGTCGCAATTTTTGATAATCTACTTAGTTCATTAGAATAATAATAACACCAAACTTTTTTTGTTTGGTTTTAGATTACTTAAAAGGCCTGCATTTTTCCCTCGATGTTACAAACAGTCTTTTTCTACCTTGGTATTAATTCAAAAAGTTGCACCGATGGAAAAAAGTTTCTGTTATTTTTAAAATTTGAACGAAGTCTGAAAATGTGCAGAACAACTGTTCTTTCATGTCATAGGAAATTCCAAGATATCATTTATCATTTTAGTTATTTACAAATGGAAATGGACATAATTAGTTGTCGTTATTTTTATTAGGTAATACGTATTCATGTAGTTGGTTTCTAAACGTGTAATAATGGTACGTATGTAGAGGAAAGAAAATCGGGAAATATATATATGGACAAAAAGGTTTGTTTATTAAAAAACAACTGTAAAAGAAAAAATTTCATTCGAAAGAAAGATGAATTTCCCATCAATTATTGAAAATAACTATGAATCATACATACAACTTTAATAGCATCTCTTTGATGTCATTAAAAACTGCTGATACAAGATACTTGAGGGCGTGGTAGTCGAATGGTAAATATCGAGAGCTTTTGAAATGTAAATTGTAATGTCTCATGTTAAAAAAATAGTTATTTTATCATTAACAATTTTTTTTTGTTTACTTGTCGCTTAAATGGGGTCTAGAAACTGAAAAGTTGTTTTCTTTAGCTTTATTTCGAATGTTTTTTTTATCTAAATGAGTTATATTTTCTATTTTTCTTCTTCCAAATATTTTGACTAATCCCGCTTTAACCTATTCAGAATTCAAATATATGTATCGTTAAAATATCCAACAATGCATGCCATTTTTTTTTTTTTTTTTTTTTTGAAAAAGTCAAGCTAGGAGGATTTTTTTAGGCTTTCAAATTTATTTAATAAACTATTCTAAGAAAAAGAGATACTTTTAAGGAAATTGTGAAAAAAACTGGTCAAAATTTATAAAAAGTTGTTTAAACTCAATCTACTTTAAACAAAATATATATAAGCAAATTTTCAATTTTCAACATGTATATGTTACATTGTTATTCTATAATATTATGTGGTTGTTCTTCTGTTATTATCCTTTATGTCATTTCGAAATGCTTACATAGAATGGAATATTTTACCTCAGTCACTCAATGAAATCTCTAAATTTATTATATTTATTAAGTGGTATTATTTATATTCATTATATTTATGTAAGTAGTTGTAAATTTTTTAATAATTTCGTAATTTTTTTTAAAAAATATAGATCAAAACAATTCTGATATTTTACAAAGTATACACACAAATTTTCAGATAATTTTAATCATAACTTTTTCAGTAATTCCTGCCTCTGCTTTAAATTTCGTGGGGAAAAATCGTATTTTACTAAGAAGCCTTTTTTAATTCCGTAACTACAGGCTGAAAATAGCATTCATAGTAATATGTTTTAAATTAGTAAACTGAAAAAAACTTTGTACTTTTTAAGCCTAATAAATTGGCGTACAAAATTAAATCATAAAATATTTTACATATTTTGACTAGGCCCGCAATTTTAGGCAAAAACGAAAAATAATTTTTAAAATATTTAATAAGAAGAAAGAAAATTAATCTTTTTATAGGAGCATGATATCCACTCGTAAAACATATTCTAAAAACAAAATTAATCTCATTCAATTAATTTTACAAACGTGGTATATATTTCTTACTAATATATTCAATCTTTTTAAAAAATAAACTGCTCTAGACCTGTGCATCGACCTTCTTTAATACTTCTCAACGCCTCTTTTAATACGATTCATAATTTAGTTAAGATATTTCAAAGTTCCAGCATTATTAGATTCCCTTCATTAAATACGTAAAGAATGCTTTTAAAAAGAACTCTCGTTTTAGCATATTCAGAACATTTTAGCCATAGTTTTTCTGAGATCTAATGCTGATCGCAATTTTCCGCACTTCTGTATATCAGAATGCAGACGGCAATTAGGTGTAAGAGAGGTATTTAAGCTGCTGTTTAATTACCAAAATAAAGAAATAAATTCTAATTAATTCTTCAGACTTCTTTCAGGTACATGTTCTTCTATTATGGCACCTCTATCGTAGTTAATCGGATTAGAAAGGTAATTTAGGGAAAGTCCTTAATGCAAGTTCTTTGAAAGTTGTTAAACACACTTCGTAATTGTTCTTCTTCTGTATACCGGTGTCTTTTGATATGAGGAAATTCATTTAATTTCTTCTTCAGGGGAAAATGTTTAAAACTTAAGGCTTCTATTATATTTCACCATTTTGAAAATCCGACGGTGATAAAATCTAATAAACGAGAAATATTTAATAAAAACATATATTTTATTATCAGTAAAGATAATTGTACTGAGTATAATAAGCAAATATCCGGATGTGTTGTTTTTGCATTTTTAGTCTTTGATGTTTCAAAATATTAAAAAGTATGTTGCAATCTTCGTTTAAATTTTGTAGTTTTTATAAATTTAAAAATTGCGAAAAATTAAGAATGTTTTACTAAAGTTAGGAACATTTCTTTCAGTTAAAATTTGTTAAAATGGTACTCAGAATTAAGAGAGTTTCCATCTTTAATCGAGTTTATGGAAAAATATTCTACAAAAAATAAAACCAGACAATGATGAAAATTTTAATGGCCATCAACTCAACATTATGCTAGGATGCGGTACTCTTGTGTTCATGATCACGGTGTGACGGATGTGTAAGCAGCTCTACTCAATTCCTTGGGGATTCTTCTGGGGAAAATATTTATTTCAACCAACTTTCGCCGAGTAAGGAAGCGTGATTATGCAATTGAAGTATATTATATAAATTCTGTAATCGCGAATTTGAGGAGTTGGCAACTTAGCTGGTGAGTTAGTTTTGTTAGTTGAAGAGTGAAGGATCGTGAAATTATTAAGAGAACTTGGGGTTTATCCATGAAAAGGATTATTGAGAGTGAATCCAACGAGACAATCATTAAATCCAGATAAGAATCTCCTGCAAAGATTCAAGTGTAGGATCAACTTCATAAAAGTACAGGTATCATGTGATCCTTGTTTAATAGAAGTTACCTTATTAGTGTGCGACATAGTTTATATTGAGCGTGTTTAAGCTATCGTGGTATCAGTTGAGGGTCCGTATTATTATTCCCAGGCTTTTGAGTCTCACTTCCGCGCTCTACTATCTGATCAGTTAGCTTAATTAGATTGTTATTGTGTCTGATTGATATTTTGGTGTCAATAAATTAATTAGAGTGAAACATGTCTAGTGATTATTCAATTTCTCCCCACACCTAGCCGAGTCTGTGGGTAGACAAGGGGTTTCAGATGGAATCAGGAACCGTCCGGCATTACAACGGACTCATTTCCAGAGTGTCATGAGTTCGAGCCTCAATGCCACTAAAGACCAGGTTTGTAGAGAGGCTGATGCTCGTTAAGTCTTTCGAAGGTCAATGTCCACCCGTTGGAGTGTTGTGGAAAATCGGAGAGGGATTGCAAACTCAGGTGTGCTGTCCTTTGGCACTTGACCATGTTTCAAAATTACGACGCCTTCGCTAGTAGCACACTCAGCAATGTATATAGGCGTGTGAGCTGATCTTTCGAGGAAACAGTTGTGTAAACCAAGCGTGTGTTAGTATCTTGCTCTGTGTTATGTTGGCGTTGTGTTTTCTTCGTAACTAAATAAATGTGGATTTAAAAATACCAAGCCAACTCATCTCCTCTCAAACGACTCTAAATAATGAATTGATTCCCTCACGAAAAATGTCTTACTTCGAGAGCAGTTTTCACATACATACCCTGGTGTGTGTGTGTGTGTGTGTGTGGTGTGTGTGTGTGTGTGTGTGTGTGTGGTGTGTGTGTGTGTGTGTGTGTGTGTGTGTGTGTGTGTGTGTGTGTGTGTGTGTGTGTGTGTGTGTGTGTGTGTGTGTGTGTGTGTGTGTGTGTGTGTGTGTGTGTGTGTGTGTGTGTGTGTGTGTGTGTGTGTGAGGGAATGAGATAAAGAGAGAGAGAGAGAGAGCCTTTTAACATAAAACATTCAACGGTAATAAATAGGGAGGGGATGGGGATAACATGGGAAAATAGAAAGAGTAAAAATTAATACAAACTAAGACTATTATCTACGGACCCCATAAATTTCCATTATGGTCAATAAAAGTGGTCGAAATCTGAGAGTTATCCTATATTTATTCTCATATATCTCCAATGACTCAGTTCGATTGAAAAATAGAGGTAGCAATAATTTCATACTATGGTTCTTTGGTGAAATTAAATCCTTAATCTATGGTCATTCCCTGACCATGGACTTTTGGGGCTCTCTTTAGAGCTTCAAGGTTTATAAAACTAAGAAACGTTCTAAAAAATGTTTCAGAAAATAAAGTATTATTTTGATCTACTCAAAAGTGTACGTAAAGTAAGTTATTGTTAAATTCGATAAATTTCCCTCAGGACCATTGAATCTTCTACCTAAGAGAAAACAAGAAATATGTATCAAAACATGCAAAAATTAATTAATTTCAGAAGTCAAAGGTCAAAAGTAGAAATCTTGCTGAAACTGTTTAGAATAAGAGTTATATAGTATATTGTTTAAAGAGAATCGAGTTTACATAAAGAGCATATCATTCATTAAAGAGATTTCCTTACAAAAAGAAAAAAAGAAGAAAACATAGAGTTGAATTTTACACTCTCGTTAGCAGCAGTTCTGTCGGATAAATTGTTTTCCCGAAATTCTCTTCATTTTACTATTTACTCGAGACCCTTCATAAAAATATTTCTTTTAGGCGTTTCAAAAACGTAATACTCTATTGTGTTGCAAAAGCAGAATGTGGGCTCAAAGTATATTTAGCATATATTAAAAAAGCAATTTTGAAAATTCTGCAACCATGAATTTTTAGCTGTATTATTAAATTCTAAGGCAACCAGTTTTCCTTGTGTGTGGTTTTACTAGCAGATTTCTTATAGATAATACTTATCAAAAACTCTTTCACTAACACTCAAGACAGTGTATTTAATCTATGCAATATCATTGGATAAAAAATGATCACAAAGTATTTCATTTATACTCATGTCCAAAATCAAGTTCACAAACATATTTTTCATCATTATTTTAAAATGTAACAAGAAAAACTGATAGAATTTGTATTTTCTTATATTTTGAAGAATGGGTAGTACAATATCAACCTTCAGTTTTGGAAAAGAGGTTGTTTAGTGTTAGTTTTTGCAGAATTACTGGATTGATATCATTCATGTATGGGAAATTTACCTCCTGTTTTGTGAATATTGCATTATAGTGAGAATGATTTATCATAATCGTTTATATTATTTCTTGAGATAGAAGGCTGTTGGCAGGCTTGAAGATAGCGAATATCCAGCGGGGGTGGTTTGATGGTTACAAGTGGCCCGAAAATATTTCAACGGTAATAGTATCAATTCCAAACAAGTGGTACTGTCAACAGGAAGGTCAGCCAAGGTCTCCCCAGAACATCGACCACTGCACAGGATCCCTTCTTGGGATTAAGCGCACGACGACATAGGGGAACAATGATTCATCAGCTTGCTCGTGACCTTGCTGCTGTTTCTTGAAAAAGAATTCCTAGACAAACAGTTCACAGCCGTCTTGCTGAGACTGGCCTTTACGCCTGGCGTCCAATTTGGTGCGTCCCTTTGATTGCATCCAGCAAGTACGACCATATATTGTGAAGCTGAAAACATAAGTTGTGGATGCCACAAGAATGGAGGCACGTTCTTTTCAATGATGAATCGAAATGTACCAGACAAAGTGGTTCTCGTCTAGTCTTCACCTGGAGAGAAATTGAAGCTCGCTTTCATCCTTCCTACGTAACAAAAATTGACAGATTTGGTGGCAATAAGAACCTTTTGTGGTACAACATAATATTGGGCAGTCGTACACTACAGTACGTTTTCGATACGGGTACTGTCAACTCACAGAGCTATAAGGATGAGACTCTGGAAGCCTATGTGAGGTTTTTCTGGGTGCTATGGGACTGGATTACATTTTTATGGACGGTAATACGCGACCACACAGAACTCACATTGTTGATGAATTTCATGAACTAGCTGATATTCGCCGTATGGATTGACCTCGATGTCTCCGGATCACAATTCTGTGTAATATGTTTGGGATGGTCTAGTAAAAGCCATTTCTTGCCGTAGCTCTCCTCCCAGGACCCCCCCCCTCCTCCCCAGGAAATAAAAGCCCCACTTTTAGAAAAATGACCTTCGTTGCCATAACTACTTATTTCCACTCTCATAAACAATATGGCACCTCCTTGTGAGGCCTATACAGCAGTTCACAGAGGTCACTCTCCATATTAGACCGACTTTTACAGAGTTAAATGCTTAATCTCTTATTCATGATTTCCCACTTTTTGATTAGAACTTTATCTAAATTCAAAATTAATTTTTCTTCTATATTGTTATGGTACTATATTCTTTCTCACATTGTAATATGTCCCTGTGCCAAATTTCGTGGTAACGCACTGAATAGTTCATCAATTTTCACAGATTTTATCTTTGTGATCTTATTTTTGGACATTAGTGTATTTCATTCATAACATGCTGATAGAATATACAATTTAAAATGTAAAGCAGAAGTGTGTTTAAAAAAAAAGGAAGACTGTTCAAATTGAGCATTTTTGTTGTTTAAAGTTTCACAAATAACATTTTAGTATTTTAGCTTTACTTAGGTAAGTTAAATAATACCTAAATTTTTACAGTTCATGATGAAAAATATATAATAAACATCAAATCTTTATATTTTTTTATCATAAATAATTTGGCAATTCTAAAAATTTCAAAATTTGCGACATTTTTCTTAAATTATTTAAAAAATTTGACTGGAAAATTTCAGAAGTATTGGATTTTACTTAAACACAAGGGTCGATAGACATTTTTCAATTTCAGTTTAGAAGAAAAATACTTGAACTAAATATTTGAAATGAGATAAATTTTAAAAAGGAAGACAATAAAAATAAGGAAAGTATTTTAATTTGATGTTAAGTTATTAATAACAAAATTTTCCAATACAAAAATTCATTGTCACAATCTGAGGAACACAATCTCGTGATTAACTTATTTAGTTTAGTTTTTCCCATTTTTTTAGTTACAGAAGTCGTGACATAGATTAAAATATTTAATACAGACAAGAACTATGTATATAAAGAGACAACATGATTATATATATCTTGAATGATACCTTTTAACGATACATCTGTAACACAGTTAATGTTTTTTAAATGAATTTCTATGTTTCCTTCACAAATCAATGGAAAATGTTTAAAATGAATTCTTTATAGAGAGAGAGCATGTTAGGTATTTTGTATTACTTTATATTTTTTTTAAAGGGAAATTACTTTAATTCTGGGCTGGGCAACTAGCATCCCGCCAAGACAGTCAGAAAATCATATTTCAACCGAGATTTCTTTCCAGAGTGCTAAACTTTTATTTTTCACAATTAGGAAAACAAAATACTTAAAAGTTTATATACTAAGAGATTGAAGAGGATTAGAACTCGGTACCTCTTAATTCCTAAGCACGTAACTTTCAACTGATTTAAAATGATCCCTTCAGTCCGGAGGCTGTTACTGGCTTATATAGACACCCTGCCACACACTCCTCTACCAAGGAGTCGGTAGGCGAACGAATGATATAGTTGTTATGGCGAACGACTGAGTTGTTGCTGTTGCGTCAAGTGAGTCTGACGGCTTGATTGTTGAGTCAAGTGAGTATGACGGCTTGATTCTTGCGTCAAGTGTGTCTTACGGCTTTATTCTTGCGTCCTTTGGATCTGGTGACTTATTTGTTGTGCCATGTTGATCTGGCGGCTTGTTTCTTGCGTCATGTGGATCTGACGGCTTTTTGAATGCTTTTGCGGCGGATAGATTGCGCCACGACGGTTGCGTTTTTTTACAAAGTTCAGCCAGGGTCACCATGAAGGATAGAACTTGGAACCTTCTGATTCGTATGCACGTAACTGACCGCTGGACGAAAATGATCACTTCAGTTCAGAGGCCGTTACTGGCTTATATAGATACCACCTTCACAAGATCATTTACAGAGTATGGAGGACGTGGTCCCAAGATTTCAGGATTTTAAGAAAATTCAGCTGAAATTCAATTTGCTGTGTTATCACATAACTGTTGATATTAATACAGTTCATATGTAGCTATTGCTGCCACTTACTGCCTTTAAGTCAGATCACAGTGTGAAGAAAAAGTTTAATGCTCTGACATTGACTTTAAAAATTCTTTGGCAGCTGAAAAATTTCCATGTATGACGAAGTTTCCTGGAAAATTTTCTTTATATTTGGGACGACATATATTTGTGAGCAAAGTTTTTCTCGCATGAAGATCAACAAGAGTAAATGTAGATGCATGTTGGCTGACATAAACTTTCAGACTGTGATGAGAATTTCAACAAGCAATCTCACTTGTGTTTTAAAAAAAAGTAATAATTGTAGAAGAGTTTAATACTGTACATTTGTCTCATTAAACTGATTCTAAAATAAAATATTCCTGCAGCTATAAACAATATTAAATTAGTACAATAGATAAGCTGCATAAAATCACCACTGTTTTATTTAACTTATATGTATTATATTTTTTACAATGAATGCAATCATTTTAAAAAAGGAATGATCCCCCCCCCCTGCTTTAAGTTAATGAAGATTGTGCTTGCTTTAGTACTATAATTAGTTTATATATTTAATTTATACAGTATTTAAAAAAAATTATAATTAACGATTCTTCAATTTAATTGGTGATTGATCTATATGAGTCATTATGATATTTTACTTAAAGCTGCCAGTTTTTGGATAAATTCTCTATTGCATTGAATAATGGAAATGATTCTTGCTTAAGTGTTGTACTTTTTTATTATTATGTTATTTATAATGAAAATATATGTCTTTATAACAAAACTGCGTGAATGATTAAAGCTTTATTCATTTACAATAAAACGGAAAATAATTTCCGAGGAACAATTATTTTTTGCTTTAAAATATGCAAGTGTTAATGGTTAGTGTGTCTACAAGATCTTTTCAGCTGTTTCTTTTTGGAAAACATACTTATAGTATTCCGATTATTTCTAATTAAATAACTATTTTCCCCATATAAATAGGTATAGCACGTATTGCCCACAACTCGGCAGAAAAAAATGCCCGATACGCACTTCTCGACCATGGCCCCTCGATAAATTTCAAATTTTGTAGAATTTTATGAAAAGAATTGAAAGAAATGTAAAAATACTGCTTCAAAATAGAGATGCAAATTTTGTACGTCGAATACGTAAGCGTGTACGGTGGGGATGGGGGGAGAGGAGAGAACTAGTCGAGGAACAAGATACATAAGCGTGATGCCAAAGTCCGCATTTTGTTCGCTAGCCCACAGCACCGAGTTTCTTAAAACTTTTTTTTTGAAGAAATTCGTTAAAATAAATTCAAACCATAAAAACGAGTAACCTCTAACGTTTGGAGGATGTTATAAGTTGACGAAGGCCAGAAATAAGCCAGTCTTAAAACCAGATTTGAAGAGAATTCAATTTATCATATAGCGTCGTGTTCAATGGAAACATTTTCAAGACATCGGATGCGTCAAGAGAAAACCTGAGAAAGGTCGTCCAAGGGCCACGGTGATCAAAGAAGATCCCCATTTGTCCATTTTAACAAAGCGTAACATGGATGCTACACCTTCGCTGCTCTCTCCGGAGTTGTAACCCAGAAACCCAAATTTCAAGGGTAACTGTTTCCAGAAGGTTTCAAAGGAGAGGGCTGTTTGCAGAAAGACCTATTTTTGTGTCTTGCTAAGTTCTAAGAATAGGAGAATCCATTTGAAACGATGCAGAGTTCATCCTAACTAGTGATTCACAGCATACATTCATATGGAGAGAACCAGGGACCCACCACCTACCCACCAATGTCGGAGAAATTGACCATTACAGTAGTGGAGGCTTAATAGTTTGGTCAGGCATCGCGTTTGATGGTACACTCCTCGAGATCCATGAAGAGACACTGTGACTGTTTTTAGGTATAAGGATGAAGTATTAAAGCACTATGTTTGCCTTTTCAAGGGTGAAAATTTTCCTGATTTCCTTTTGATGAATGAACAAAGTGAGACCACTCAGAGCTTATCTGGTCAAAGGATTTCTGTAAAATGAGAATATTCACCACGTGGATCGGCCAGTCATATCTCTAGACCACAACCCTACACAGCAAGGGTGTCAAGCTCAAAGGATGGCTTGGGCCAAATAAACAAGATTTAACATAACGTAGGTTTATTTCGAATAATACATTATAATAAACATATATCAGGCACTGCCCAGGCAAGCAACTGGATCCCAAACATCTTTTTAACTGTCCTTCCATTGTTGGTGCCCTTTTTAAAATAGACAATGACTACAGCATGGACATCCTATACTCGGATCGTGCCGTGGATGTTGCCACGGCAGTGATTCACGTCTTTGGCAATATTTGACTCATTTCTTTATCTTTATTTTGTTATATACAATACCTTTGCACTTTGTCATACACGACAACAACAACAACAATAAACATATATAAAATTTAATATGTACGTCCTGACACTTGACATCTCTTCCCTGCTACTATCTTTCCTATTTCAGGAGAAATTTTGATATTTTTTATATATTATTGTTAGCCAATAAATTGACCTGTCCACAAAAATGCTCATTGTGGGCCGCGAGATTGACACCACTGTTATACAGCATGCTTGCGATGCTCTGGGGATGGTAATTGCAACTCTCAACCCCCTTCCGAGAGCTATATAACTAATGAAAACAGCATTGCTGAGCGAGTGGAACTAATTCCCACAGGAACTCACATAAACTCCTTTATTTCATTGCTCCCTTATGCGTTGTATTATAACTGTTGATTGGTTAGTTTTTGTATTATATCACCCTCGTGAACAATCCAAATTTCAATAAAACTTGTCCGGTTGTTGGAGAAATAATTGACCATATCCGAAAATTCTCTTAATTTTTAACCAATGTAGAGTAAGAAACATAATGCACTAACTTTAGTTAATATTCAAATGTTTTTGGTACTTCTAGAAATAATATGTGTCGATTGAAGTTGGAAATTTAATATTGAAATCTTTTGTTATTTTTCTGTTATAAATTCATTCTGCTAAAGTTCCTTCCAAAATAAGAAGGAGTCATTGTAGATATCTAAAATAGACAATTTTGTTGATTTAAGAATAAATTCAGAAAAATAATAAAATTTGAAAAAATTAACTTTTTATTAAGTTGAGATATAAACTTATTTGTTTACATATGCAACCTCATAAATAATCGCTTGGTGGATGAACAGAGTGCCTAGCTCTTTCAAGCTGTAACCTCTAATCGTTAGGATTTTGAGGGACTTTGACGTTATGACTCTTGCCCTTTGTTAATTAAAAATACTTAAAAAGTGAAATAAACTTTAGGTAAAATCAAACTCATAAATCAATATTATATCTGTTATAACAACGGATCCCCATTCATCCTCTTTTTATTTAGTTTGCTTATTACAAAAAACTAGAATCTAAGTATAGCAATATATTAACTAACCATATCATAAATTATTAAAATATTGAACCTTTGGGATTAAAAAAAGAAATAGATGTTAATCCAAAATATTCTTTTCCTTAGACATTTCTTAGAATTCTTTTAAAAAGTAAATGCATATTAAATTTTTACATCAGTAATTGAAGTATAAATTGCCTTATAAGTATTTTTAATGTGTCATTAGATTTTTTCATTTCTAAAAACTACTTAATTTAAACGTTTAAAAGCTAATGAAAGGAAAAGAGAATGAATAAAGACCACCTCTCCCTCTCTCTCTTCACACTCTAATCTCCTAACAAAAAACAAGTTTTCAAAGATAATTAGTTGATCGCTTTACATCTTAATAAGCAGATTATTTAATTAAAAAACCTCTTCTCAGGTAAAGAAACTACATCATGTATAAGTTTTTGACTACACTTCCTGCTATCTCCTTGTTTCCTGTAATTAATATTTTAACTATGAAAATTCAAAAAACTACATTAGTTTGCTGTCTTTCTGTAACTTAACAAATTTAAGTTCAAAAAAAAGTTTTTACATTAATAAATGAGAACGTTTTTTTGAGACAATTTTCGAAGTACTTTATTCATGAAGCATTTTCTTGCTTCCTTGTCCTTTATTTCAATCAATAATTAAGTACAAAAGCTACGTTCAAGCTGCTATTTAATTACCATATTAAAAGTGTAGATTCAAAATATTTCTTCATCAGACTTCTTTTGCGTGCATTTTCTTATGTATAATGGAATCATTATTAAATAATTATAATGCCTTGACAAAATCAAATTAAAAACATAATCAGAAAACTTTTTTTGTACCTGCTTTATAAATAATTAGCTGGTATACCGGCTCTTCGCACGGGTGAATTGAAAAATTAAGCAATACAGATTGAAGAATAAAGAAGTTTTTAATGAGTTAATATTACGTGAATTGCAAATTAAACAAAAAGGAAGTTTTTTGCTTCTCTCACCTGTGAACAAAAAAAAAACATATTTGTTAAATTTTAAGTCTGTAGATCTAAATACTGATAAAAAGGATTTTTTTTTTATTTACAACGATCCGTAACTCTCTTGTGGGTCGATTTTCGAAAACACCTTCCTAAGCTGATTTCTGCTCAGCAAAAGTAATTTGTTACAAATTTTGTGTAATGAAAGCTCAAAATAGTGTAAATAATTTATATTTGGATGTTTAATACGTTAATATTACTTTCCGTTGTATTTATTTTATGTTAAAATTGTAATATTCGCAAGCAATGCCGTTCCTTACATTATGATGGCGATTCAATGGAAACATCGCAAAATGTTGGCGATAAAACCAAGTTTGCATCATTTTTGGCAACCATGTTGGCAACTTGGCGATCGACTGAATGGTACAGAATTTGATATGCTGTAGCGCCACCTGATGGGGAGCTGTACGCAAAAGGGATAGCACAAAAACATTCTCCACGAAAAAATACATATACATGCTAATTTTCATAGTGATCGGATGAACGGTGTTGGACTGAAGCGAGGTCATGTATACAAACATCCATTTTTACCAATATAGATATTTATTATGTGATGGAGTTACTTTCCGTTTGCTTCTTTTCCTTTAACTGTTCTTTTGGGGGAAAATGCTTTAGTTATTAAAAATGTTATTATAGTTTTTTTATACTTGAAGTTTTCCAATGAATTTATTCGAAATGCATTATATTACTGCATGTTTACATAATAAAAGTGATACACAGAGTACACACAAAAGGAAAAATACACCTATAATATTAATAGTTTTTCTTTTCATTGAAAAATTAATATTTCAATGAATCCTAGTGAGAGAGTGTTTATTAACATCTCATTTAACGTAACAAAGGGCTATTGGTGACGGACCTCGTAATTTTGAACCGAGATCAAGTAAGGAGGCAATGTCAAAGATTTAAAAGGGGCATCGCTGTTTAACAAAAATGCATTACATTTCAAATAAAGTATTATGAAGATATTTTCAATCGTAAGCCTTATTTATATTCATTATCTTCATTATCAAATTTAAGGAATTTTGTGGGAAAGCTTGAAAAACCAATTTAGAAAATAAAAAAGGTGTCCTGCATTCTTATGAGTAGAATTTTAACTACAGCTCCACACATCATAATCAACTACTGGCCAATGATTTAATCTGTAAAGTGAGTTCTTATTACACTTAAAATTATACTCACTATGCTTTTTTTAGATGTCCAAAAATATAATAACACAAGTAAATAATTAGCTTTTAAGAATAGGATTTCCTTTCAAAATTAACACTTCGCTCAATATAATTCTTTATACTTTAAATTTAAAAGATAAAGTGAACATTGAGTCAAATTGAATTTAGTCAATAATTATTTTTAATAGTTTAATTTTACGAAAAAATAGTTTAATTTGCTGGTTTCAATATTCAACTGTTTCGCATCGTAAACAGTTGGAATTATAAGTTAAATTTAATTCTTTAAATAATAAGTTTTAATCCATTAATTTTCTTTAACTATAATTAAATTATATTTTTGTCATCCAAAACAATCTTGAATGCAAAATTGCAGCTCAACTGAGCTTTCTAAAATATGAGAAAAAGGAAACTTTTAATGTTTTTACCCAGTCACCGTCATTGAAGCAAGTTCGGCAAATTTGTTGCAGAAAATCATTCCAACGTGGTTGTATCAGTAATTATTTAAACATTTAGTTTTAATCAATTAAAGTTTTAATTAATTATAATTAAATTATCGTATATCGTTTTATCATCCAAAACAATCGTGTGGAAAATTTCAGCTCAATAGGGAGCTTTAAAATGTGAGAAAGAAGCTTTTAATGTTTTGACCCCATACATAGTTATAATGTGAGTAGAATAAATCCCATTAAAATTTGGGCAAAAATACTACCAAAAACAAATTTATTCAGATTTTTAAGCAATTGTAAAGCCACTATTTTTCTTTCAAGATCCTGAAATCATTTACTTTTAATTTACTTCTTGACAAGTTTGACATTTGATCAATGATATTGGTAATGCAATAATGCACTTATTTTCCAAACCTCTTTTATTTCTTTAATTGTATTAAAAAAAATTTTAATTGTAAAAATTGTATTAATAAATGAAAGATTAAAGACCATCCTTGACGGCACTAATTCTAATGACATTTGGGTCCTTACTGACAGTCGGAGCTCAATTCATTATTTACAGGACTGGAGCAATATATGCGACTTCGTGGGCAAACAAATTATTAGCCATCTTAGAAATCTAGCCAAGTGAGGGGAAGTCCCCTTTCAGTGGATTCCCTCCCATGTTAACATCCAAGGGAACAATGCTGCAGATATCTTGGCTATAAGAGGTTGTTCTGGGCCTCTCAACCGGGACTACAAACTAACATATAAAGAAATTTTCTCTATAAAGAAAAAAGTAGTCAGACAAGACTGGCTCACCCCTCCCGCCCATCCTTGGTTCAGCAGGAAGACTCCGGGAGGAGCGTTAGAATTCGGAGGTGACAGAAATGATCAAACGGCCATCTGAAGACTCATAAGTGGACATCTAAAAAACATGACAATTGACTCAGGACGGAAAGTCTTTTGTGCAAAAAATTCAATCTGAATTCGGCATCCCCCGATCACATCCTGGATTGCTTGGGGTTCGCTCTGGCGGATGTTTATGAAAGTCCTCTAATGGTGCTTGACTTCGCTTGAATTCATGGTATCATGGATCTGATCTAACTGCCGCTAGATCTCTGAGGGATTAGAAACAACAACAGCAATTGTTCTTCTTTTCAATTCTATAATTATTCAAAATTTCTCTATAATATTAAACCTTTGGAAGGTATAACAATGTTTCATTGCAAGATTTTCACATTATTGAAAAAATCTAATATTAAGTTTAATTAAAGTAGCTTCATACCATGTATCCCACATAATAATTTTTATATAGTATATACATGAGTTGCATAACAACATATAAAAATCATTTTTACCATCCTTAATACATAATATTATTTTTATTAAAGAAATCTTAAAAATAAAACACATAATTTGATAAAATCCGGGCAAAAATCAGAATCGGATAAATATCAAAATAAGTTAACATGATGACATTTATGAATAAATTAAGTAAATAATAAATATTAAAGCGTAAATTAAATCAAATCAACATGAAACATTATAACTGCATGGTTGCGGAAATTTAAAGGGATGATCAAGTTCCAAGCTTGTTTAATCAACAGTAATATTATTAATTTTATTACAATATACAAAGTGAATCACTTCCAGACCGACAAACTTGCAGGGTTTGTAAAGTGTACAGAGACGATTCGGAATCGTATATAGAAATACAGGGTCGTAAATGCCGTTGTTGCAATTTATCGTGCAAAGAAATAGGAAAAAAAGAAACGAGCCTTACAGTAGTTGCATACGATGTGTAACATCTGACATGTTATCTTGGTAAATTCGCAATAGCAACTTAAATACTGAAAAAAATGAATCGAGTATGATTGGAAATAATTTTCTATGGAATAATTGTATCTTTAATGAAAATTTTATTTAATTAACACAAGGAGTAATGCAATTTTTTATCCAAAATAATTATTCTTGTTCAATTTGGGGAAGAGCGGTAATGATAACTTATGATAACTAAAATATGACACATATACTTGTGATTTCAAAGTATTTAAAAACCGTTGAAAAATAGCGTCAATAACAGTACCACTGTTAGTTGTCGAAACATTTCGATTTGTGTTCATTTCGAGCTTGAGTTCATCATTCAAAAAAGCTAATGAGTGGCTCGGCTTCTAGCAAAATGAAGTTAACTTTAAAATCACCACTCAAAATCATGGGAAGCGAGTGATAGTTTTTTTTTTAAAAAAAAAGAGCAGAATCACCTTCGGTATATGGTAAAGTAAAAAATGCAGGAAATCTTTAATTTTTTTAACCGTTTGATTCAGAGAAATGTATACGACCACCGAAATCACTGTTTGTCCATTTTCATATAAGGATTCTGCCGCACATATGTCCCCAATATTTTGACTAACAATACCCAGTCCACTTGTTTGACGATAAGTAGTATCCACATGTCGAGCCACAACATGTGAGTTGTTCTGTTTACGATAGATCGCAACACCAGCTGCTCTGTGGCTCGGTCGTTTAAATCGTACGCACCAATCGAAGTCGGATATCGAAACACGTTCGTCATTGTCTAACCACGTCTCTGCCTAAAGGACTTACCTTCTTATCTGATCCTAAATTGAGAAAACAGAAACAAAGATCCCACGGCCTAGACCGCAGGGGGTGGGGGATGGGGAAGGAGCCCCTCCCGAATGAAGGAGAAAAAACAGAACTTCACTCCGAGGGTAGCGAAGAGACACCACCATGCGCGCTGATTGGTAGCTAAATGGCGCGCACTTCCCCAACTTCTTGTTACGCATTTCTGTCCCTTTTCACGAAATCACTCCCACAAATCTCCAGCAATCGAGAGGAAAGATGTTACACATCAAAAAAACAGAGCCAACAACACATTAATTGGATAGAAAATATTTTATTGAAAGATAAATTTTATATTACAACAGGTGTTCGAAATTATGACCAGAAGTCGTTCGGCCTACCTGACAGTGGTGCTGCATAAAATTCCTTACGTTCTGGAAAATTCCTAGCATGTCAAGTATCCTCCCAGCGGCTGCAGATATTCGAGTGATGAGGTCTTCAACTGAAGGAACGGATGTTTTGAACACCAAAAAGAACCAGCTAACTCTTTAAAAATCCAGTTTCACGTAACCTTCTCTTCACACTTGCAAAGGTCGTGTGATGATGAACATGCCTGTTCCGGTAACGTTCCTGGTGTGATTCCTGAACGGCATTACCGTTAAAATCCGTATCTCCATACATTACAGTTCCTCGTTTGAATACGAGTTCATCCTACTACCTCAGTCCTTCTCAAAGTTTCAATATTCGCGACCCAATATTCAATCATAATTTTCACACACATCGCGCCCCCTTCATACAATAATAACAATGTATTGAATTCAGTGATACTATACTTTGACACTAAAATTATAATACGACCTTAACCTCTTAAGTGCCACTGGCGTATATAAACGTCTCGCTCAGTCAAAACATTAATTTTCCCGGACGTATATATACGTCTTTTCAAAATACAATCTTTTCTCTGCAATGCTATTCATAAAATTATTCCGAAGGCTTTAGAATGCAATAAAAGGACCTTAATAATGTGTTTGCGAAGGATTTACTTCAATTTTTTTTTCTATTCTTTATTTATTCTCCCCTCCCCCAATACATCACATACCCGAGCCGACGTGGAAAACGGTTGGCATTAGGAAGCTAATTGCGTAACTTTTAATCGGCAGTTAAGAGATTAATTATAAACCGAACAAATAATAAAGATAAAAATTCATTTTTGGATATAATTTTATATATGACAATCCCATGGGGTCACTGATAATTATTAAACTTGTTCTTAACCTAGTATTGTTAAATTAATTATAAAATACATTGTGTGGCACTGCTGCATTTATAAGTGTAATTTATCAGTGTAAATGTGTATTTTATTTTTTATTATGTCAGAATGTGTTTTGTTTGTTTATTTTCAGTAAATTAATAATATTTTTAAATAATCTTTTGTTTTTGACTTTACAATATGCTCGCGCTCCCCTCATAGAGTTGTCATGCACCCCAAGGGGGCACGCCCCACAGTTTAAGAAACACTATACTACCTCAGGAAACGGATTACAAATGATGACTTCTAGCAAGATTGGTGTTTACGAAACCTTCCATTTAGTGCTATCTACCGCAAGACTTCCTGGAGAAATCTTCCAGAACATCAGGAATTCCATGCAGTGTCGCTTTCAGACTTTCCAGCCGTAATTTCAAACACCTGCTGTAGCACAAACATTTATTATTAAAATGTTTTCGATTCCATTAATGTGTTGCTCCTTCTGATCTCTTTCTGTTCTTCGCACCATAGCTCGCAACTACGACATTTGTAACCCTGCATTCCTATGTGATTTCGAGTTGTCTTTGTAACCTCAATTTTCACCAATGCTGAAAATAAATTGTTTTATAATAAAAAAATTCTCTTCTTTTGTAAGTCTCCTTTGAAAATTCTTTATATTTTTCTTAATCTATAAGAAAAGATTACAGTGGTGAAAAGGAAATTGCTACTTGTTTTGTATCTTACCCGTTTTAATTGCATTTTAATTCATGCAACTATAAAGGAACCTCTAAAAATACTGTTCCTAAAATCTTCCTAATCTATTTTGAGCAAATCAACTTGTTTTAAGAACTCGAAGTTTTGGAACAATTTTTAAGATATCTTAAAGAAATTATTATAAGAAATGTTTTGGATGGGTATTAAAATCATTTCAAAAGATTCACAAAAAAATACATATTTTATCTAACAATATGGTCCAAGCCTTAGGATCATAAAATTTCTTGGAAGCTGATGAAATTCTTCTTTTGAAGAAAATAATTGAATGGAATATTTTTAGTGAAAACTTATGCGATCAATGTTTAAACGTTGTTCTTTTAAAAGGAAATCAAAGAGTTCTATCTCTCTCTTTCTCTCTCAATATCTTGGTTATAATAAAAATTCTATTTGTGGTTTGAGACACTTCCGAGAAAAGCTTATTTTCATGTCTTCCTTCCAGAATTACTTTCAGTTGGTTTTGACCAAGCTTCAAACTGCTTTTTTTGAGGAATATTCTATTAAAAGATTAGAAAATATATCAGGTTTTGAGTAACATAAAATGGTATCAATTCGATTTTCTTAAATTACTATTACTTTTTTATTTAAAGCATTTATTCGCTTTATACTCTGCTTAATGTAAAACCAATATGATCTGGATTTTTATTTCATGTTCAATAATTTCTATAATCTGTCTTCTTCGCATCTACTTTTCTAAAACTTATTTTAGAGTTCTTTGTATCCAAGAAATGTTTCAGTTTTTTCTTGTATATTTATATTCATATGCTTATATATTATCACTATTTGACTACTAATTTTTTTTAAAAAAACGACTATAATCACAAAAATTACCTTCAGTTCTTGAGAAAGATAAATTAAGCTAAATTTTTAAACTTAGTTTTTACTTTTACTATAGTTTAATTCAAAATAATTTAACTTTTTATTCCTCCTGAATGTAGGGTATTACACATTTCATCAAGTTTTTAATGCAGTTTTTATTTGTTCACTGACAACTTGTCATTGCACATTTAAATTTTTTTGTGAGTGCAATATGTGATTTATCTATTTAAATAACTGTATAAAAATTTTATGCCATTACAAAGTTTTGGGATTCTATACTGAAATGACATCATTCTTTACGTCCTATTTACCCTGCTTTTTACAATGCATTTTATAATTACACTAATATGCCTTTGTTCATATCAACGTCAAAGTTTTTTCAAAGTCAAGATGAATTTTGTGATTTAATATATGAGTATGGAAATTTTTTTTTTATTCCAGGAACATTATCATTGAAAAGATGGATGGTTATTATGGTGTTAAGGTATCCGACTTCCCTAAGACTGTGAATTTTGACAAAAATTGGCAGCTTTTTTGTGATATTATTTTATAGGCTATCTCATTAACTTTATAAAAATACCAAGTTTATTATTTTCCGTTTACTGGAACAAAAACTACAAGTGTTTTAGTAAAATCAGATGCCAATACTTTAAGCAAGATACCATACTTTAAAACACGTTTTACTCAAAATGATTTTTTTTTCTTGAAAATTTTCAAGATTATTAATGAAATTTTCTGTGTGTGCTTTGCATAATAGTAGAAGTGTTTTAACCTTCAGATTTATCAATCACTGTTCTATTACAAAATTTACAATCCCTTATATGAATGTAATGATTATTTTCTTAAATAATTTCATATAATAACTAAGACAAAGTGCTCTAGTTCTTGTAAAAATTAATATATCTCTTATCATGAAGGTCATTTCACAAATGAATAACATAGCAACACAACAGATTTGAAAAATTTAAAATTTGTTCATAAACTTTTGGTACAGAATGGGCCCTGTTTATGTTTTTTTCTTTGTGCATTTTTACCCATTTCTACCCATTTTAGTAATATTAATGTCGTTTTCTCTTCTTAATTTTAGCATATTTTTCTTAAAATGTACTAAACAATTCTAAAAATCACAAAAAAATCCCCATATCTCCATTTATTTAAAAAGTTTTCGGAAGAAGTCGGATACCTTAAGCACATTTAAATGAACGAAAAATTAAAATGAATAAGTATAAAAATAAAAGGACTTCTGCGGTTTTTCTTTCCAAGGTTTCGCAACAGCCCTGGAGGGTATCCAGAGTATCGAACAAGGTATCCAGCCCTGAAAGAGGGGTAGTCTGCAACACTTCTATGGAACGTATCGCTCGGCCTCCCTGTTGGGGCGTAACAAACTGTTCAACATGGCAGTTCCATTGTCGATCTAAATCCCTAGAAAGAAAGGAGGGAAGTGACTCGTTTTTTGTTTGCCTAAGATGTGATACCTGCACTGGATACTAGCCATCCCTCCCATCACTATATTCTCAACGATTTTCACGTTACCCTCATTGGTAGCCGATCTTCCGTCGTCACCTAAAGAAATTTTTTCTGTTTAAAACTCTCTATCCATTCGTAGATCTTGCTTCACGATAAACAGCTGTCACCAAACCACACTTGCATTTGACGAATAATTTCTGTAGATTTCACACCTTCCACAAACAAAAAGCGATTACTATCCTTGGTGCATATGGACAATGAAGCCGCCACGTTGAATGGTCTGCTGCATCCCAACGACTACGAGGGAAGATCAGTGACGTTGTATAGTAGAATTGTTACCTACAACACCTCATCCAGCCCTGGATACTAGCGATATTACCAAACCTTAAAAAGAGAATTTGCAAGAGTCTCTTGATTTTTTTACTTTCCCACGTACTTTTGTTTAAATGTTTCCTTACACAACTAATTATTTAGTTGTGACTTTTAAAATTTTCTCCACTTTTAGATTTTGTAAAAAAGTTCTTAATGTATCCGACTACCCTAAAATTGTAAATTTTGCCAAAAATTGACAATTTTTTTTTAAGATTTCATTTTATAGGCCATCTTATTAGCTTTATAAAAAATACCAAGTTTATCATTTTCCGTTCATCAGAACAAAAATACAACTTTTTTTACTAAAAGCAGATGCCATTACTTTAAGCAAGATGTCATACTTTAAAATGCTTTTTACTCGAAATGCGTTTTTTTTAAATGCTCAAACGGAGACAGTGATTAGACAAAAAAACTTTGAAAATAATTAACTGAAACCTTGCATATGTTCTATATTATAGTGAAAGTGCTTTAACCTTCAGATTTATCAACCACTGTTTTATTACAAAATTAACAGTCTCTTATGTGAATATAAGCACTGTTATTTTAAGCAAATTCATATAATAACTAAGATAAAGTGATCCAGTTTTTGTAAAAATTAAAATATCTCTTATCCTGAAGGTCATTTCAAAAATAAATAGCATAGCATCACATCAGAATTGAAAAATTAAAAATTTGTTCATAAACTTTTGGTATAGAAGTTTACGTTATTTTTTGTTAAATTTGCCCATTTTTTCCCATTTAAGTAATAATAATTTCCTTTTCTCTTCTTAATTTTAGTATATTTTTAATGTACTAAACAAATCTAAAAACAACAAAAAATCCCCGTATCTCCATTTTTTTTAAAAAAAATGTTGTCGCAAGTTGTCGGATACCTAACAATTAAAGACCAATCAATCCAAAGAAGCAAGAAATGCAAAGTTTTCAGTTGTGGTCCATTTCAGTCTATGTGAATTTGGGAAGTAATATTTTTCTCATAATTTATTTTTGAAAATTAATTCAATATTAGGAAAAGCAGATATGAGAGAGATTACAAAAACTTTCTATTTTAAGTATTTGATGAAAAACAAATAAAATGTACCAAAACTTTCCAACTAAGAAACGCTCATTACATAAAAATTGAAATTAAAGTTAGATATTTTTAATTTATTTGCAGAACGAAGTTAAAAGGCTATTTTGGGAACAAACATGAAAATTCATTCGAATGGTATTTATAAGTTTATATAGGGCATATAATTTCTTTGAAAAGTAACCACTTTTAATTGCTGAAAATTATCATCAGTTTTAGATGTTCTATGTGTTCTCGTAATATTGCTGCTAAATTTCTAGCTTAAAATAAAATAAAAAATTTCGTTTAACTTATTGGACTTTATTATTAATAGAAAAAAAATACCCGAATGTGAATTATAGAGCTTTTTTTATCCTAGAAATCATTCCAGATTCTTCATGAATTAAGAAACGTTTCAAATAATTTGTTAAAATGATTGAAAATTCATGTTTGATTTTTTTATATAAATTAGGTAATAACATTTTAATAATAAAACTAGACTAACTTTCCATCACAATGGGCTCAATTCATGACAGTTACATGACAAAGGCAATCCCGTACTCGCAACATATTTCAAAACTAATACTACACTAACTTATACTTGCTGATCGATTTGTAAAATTTAGATAAAATTTCAGGTTTCATAATTGGGTAAAAATGCCCAAACATAATTAAAAAACATCAAAAAAATTTTTTTAATGCATTTTATCCGTGTATTTTTAAATTAAGTATATTTTGCTTACTTATGTACTTTATTATTGTTGAGAAATACGTTCTTTTTAAAAGAAAGTTTCTCAAAAGAACAAAAGTTGGCAACAACGAAGCACATGAACTGATTAGCTTGAAACACATGATTGCATTTATCGTATGATTATGATGTTACACGAATTTATGAACTAATTGGGTAGAAACACGTGTTTGTCATTATCATGTGACTGTGACGTCACATGAATTTAGCCAATTTGAATCGTAAAAAGTACTTTCAAAACAAGAAATTTAAAAATCAAAAACTGTCACTAAAAAAGAAATAAACTGAAACAAAAAGGCACTGAAAAATTCAAGGACAACGTATATAAAAAACTTTTTAATGCATTTCATAAAAGTTAATTTTTAAATTTTGATTAACATCTTACAGCATTTTTCTCGACCCAGATGGTTACTTTTTTTAATTTGAGAATTTTTTTTCAATTCTTTTCAAACATATATTTGATTTTTAAGATTTCTATAAGACATGTACATAGAAAATAAATTATGCATGTATATTAATCATAAACATAATAAATACAAATTATATTCATTCAATATAATAACAGTAAATATTTATTACAATACATAAACAACGTTATTTTAAATAAAATAAAGTAACGGCACAGCTAAAGCTTTTCTCAATCAGTATTTGTGTTAATTATATTTAATAACGAAAAAATTTTCAAGATCAAAAATACAGCTTTTAAATCATAAACAGTTTTTCCTCGAATAAAAGTAATGTTGTTTTTAATAACGAAGGAACGAACGATAAAGATTTAATATATTCTGAAGATAGTTTCTATCTCTCTATAAACTCATTTTGTGAAGTTGGAGAATAATTTCTAAGAATGTTAGCCACCCACTCTAAAAATATATTAAGGATTTTGTAAAACATATATTTAATCTTTTTGATTAAAAAGTGTTATTGTTACACAAATTGTTAAATCTGACAGAAATTCGAAAATTTAATTTGATTTATTCCTTTATTTTGATTATGAAAAAGAAACTTCAGAACATATTTATTGCATTACTGTTGGTCACAGTATCCCGTAATGAGGCGATGCGAGATATTAGATCAACGTTATTATATTAAAATTAAATAAAATTAAACAAAGAAACCTGATTTATTCAGGATTTTCACCGAGAAAGATTTATGATTCCATAAATACACTGCTGTCAGTTAATATTGGAATACCATGAATGAAAGCAACTACAAAAAATATATATTTACTGTACCTAAACAATATGGTATGAAGACAAACTGATTAAATTTGCAAGCAGTTTTCGGAATAAAGGGGTAACAAAATAAGTAGAAATAGCTCGCACCCCTGGCAGTTGAAACATCCCCCTTGCCCTCTTAAGCATACAGTCTAACTGGTCTTGGGTGACAGAAATGAGAAACTCATTTTATACTGCTTCAAATCTATACCACACTTCATCAACCGCATTAGATGTATAGGGGTTGTGGGCCAGTCTCTCAACAACCCAAGATTAGATGTTTTCAATGAGTGACAGATATAGGAACTGTAAAGGCTAGAGTAACCATCGAATACCTGTGTATTGACCACGTGCAACATGAGGTCTTGTATTATCTTGTTGGTAGAGAGCGTTTGGCTGGCCTCGAAGATAGGGTGCAACCACTGGGCCTAAATGTCAAAAATGTACCAACTTGCGTTTAAAATACCGTCGCTCTGAAGCAGAGATGTGCGTGTCGTTTAACCAATGATTTTCCAAATCGTCACACCAGGTGCACAAACCCTATGCCGACATTGAATGTAAACAAGTGATGAGTGGTCTCCTCGGAACCTCCAGACACGTATACAGCCATTAGAATACTGATCGCAGAACCGAGACTCGTCTAAAAAGATGAAGTTGGGTCACACCTGTAACCAATTCTGTCGTTCTGCGCACTACATTCACACACTCTCTTTCTCTCTATGCTGCATTGTCAAGGGAAGCTGAAATAATGGCCTCCGAGCTGACAGTTCGCGTTGATGTTAACGCCGTTCCACTGTATGAGCGTATACTTGGCATGCCGCAAACATCATTTCCAGACTAAAGGTCCGTGGTGTAGTTGTACGTTTTTGCATGGCCGACCTTCCAATATCAGAGTCCTCTCGAGTTTGAGTCATAGGAGAGCGTTGTAATCCAGCATGCCGTTCAGTAAGACCTTCAGCAACCCATTGATTCCATATTCGCATGAGAGTGATTGGGTTTCGATCAGCGCAACAGACGATATCACGGAACGATAATCCATATTCTCGAAAGGTATCCATCCTAACTCTCTTGAACTTCTGCACTTGCTGGTAAGCATTTCTTATTATTCTAGGTATAACATCATATTCTGAGCAAACTCCTGCCTTAAAAAGCGCCTTTCCGAATGAGAAATCCACTACGCAACTTTTCTTTTATGTGGTGCTTCAGATGACATTTTGCCCTCGTGCGTCGTCTAAGTGTTCTGAAACACTAATCATTTGTATACCTAACCTCTTCTTTCTTTCATGGGATTTCGATGTTCATCACTTCATTCCTTCCTGGTATTGCAATTTTAATGACCAGCAAAGTAAAATTTTTATAGAATGAAACAAAGGTATGCGAGAATATATATTTAAAAAAGTAAATGCCAACGAATATTTTGAATATGTGATCATATTATATAACAGATTACTACATGCTGTAATTTGAACATACATATGTATGTGTGCTTCAGCGCACGAGCGTACGTGTAAGCGAGCGCGAGATCGTGTTTGGCGCAAAAACGGATATCTCCAAACTGATGAAATTGATACACTAAAATTAATAATGATAATACATACCGTAGAGTTGTTGTTTTTTTCGAAATTAGGTGTAAACTTTTATTCCAGATGGTTTGTTCGATGCACTAGCAAAAAGAAAGCCAGCCTGGAAAAGGCTTCTTGAGAAGGCCAAGGCCCACCATGGTCTGTCGAGTCACTGAGGAAAGAAAGAAGGTTTATTCGATGCTTTTCGTGTATTTTACAGCAGTAATTCTTAAACTGCGGTCCATGGACCCCAAGGGTCCCCAGTGCTTTTTTCTTTAGGGTCCAGGAAAGGGTGTCACTTCATGTTAAGATTTCTCTCATTCACAGGCTCTAAAAGACCTTGTGTAAAAATTCAAAGATGGGCCATCCTTAACTAGATCACTAAATTGATCCCGATATAAAAACTGTACTAGGGATTATATTTCGATCAAAAATATTTATTCGGTTTTTATATGAACACTCACCCTTGCCCTTGAAATCCTTACGTCAAATAGTTAATATTAAAATACCATGATTGCCTGCAGTATCACTGAGTTTTATGATAAAAACACACGTAGAAGAAAAGCGTCTTTAGCTTATGTTTAAGATATTACTATAGCATTTACATATCTCAATTACAATAAAACGTCTTCCAAAATATACATGTATAGAAAAATACGTAACGCTTTAATTCGGGGGAAAAATTATTATTTTATGTGAAAATTATAAAAACTTTGACATAACATACATATTAATCTAAAAACTTTTCTTAATTTTTATTTACTTAAAATTATCGAATTTTCGAAACTTAACAATCTTTAAAAAATTAAAAATATAAAAAAAAAGTTCTAAACTTTTTTTTAAATCTTTAATTTAAAGGGATTCTTTCAGTTTAACTTTTTTATTCATTCCTATCTGGAAAATTTATCGTTTAGTTAGTAAATATTTTTCTAAATTTAAACCCTCATATTTTCTTCAAAATTACATAAACAATTATTATCTGATATTTCTCATTGTATTTTTTGTAGATTATTCGGACGAACAAAAAAGAGCTTATAAAAGGAACAAAACTGAAAAGCAGTTTATATATAAAGTTTTTTATAATTATTGACTGCTGCAAAAACGCTTAAAATTCTGCTTAGTATGACAACTTCACATTCATATTCAAGAGGATTTTTATTCCCCTTTTCGTCATGAAAAACAAACATCAATCCTTTCAACTAGCATTCGACATTTTTTATTTGTATTATCTATCAAACTTGTTACGCCGTTAAGAAATTTTTTGAATAAACAGGCGTCAGAAATTTGAATTTGCTTTATCCCTTTTTTGATGTCTGACTCCAAATTTACCGACATGACCAATGAAGAAGTTGGAACAATGACAGGAAATACTTCTATTTTACAAATAAATGCTTACTGTTCATGCAATTCTCTTTTATTTGTATCAACTCTAAATAAATCTTATTCGAGCTATTTCTTTTATGAACAACCAATGACTGAATGAAGCTTACTCAAAGTAAATGCAATAATTTCTTTCTAGAATATCCTAGATTTTCTCAATGAAATTAAGATTTGGTAAATTTTAGAACCATGGAATATGTGGATCATCCTTCCTTCCTCAGTGGCTCGACAGCCCAGGCTGGCCCTTGGCCTTCTCAAGAAGCTTTTTGCATGCCAGCCTTTTTCCAGCTATTGTTCTCCAATTCTTAGTTCTCAAAACTAGGAGTTCTTTTTCCAGGCCATCAATCCATCTAAGGTTTGGCCTGCCCTTTCTTCGTGTGCCAATTGGTTGAGCATTGAAGACTTTTTTAGTGGTGCGGTCTTCGTTCATTCTGACAACGTGACCTGCCAATTTAATTCGTCGTATTTTGATGAAGTTAACAATGTCAAATACATTATATGATTGATAGAGCTCGAAATTTGATCTCCTTCACCACGTTCCATTTTCCTGAATTCCTCCAAAAAGAAATCTTAAAATCTTCCTTTCGTAGATACTTTTCATGTTCTCATCTGCTCGAGACATGGACCAAGTTTCACATGCATAAGATAATACTGATCTTTGCATGAGATACACTAGAACCTTTGTTTTTCATAAGTGGATCATCACACATTCCCGAATTCATTAAACTAATCTTGTACAATTTTAGCTCGATAAGCTGTACAGTAACCATCTTAAAACTGTTGATCTATAATTTGTTTTTTACCCTGTAAAACTTGAGAATATGAAAATAACTCTCTTGTCTCACAGTTTCAATCTGTTCAGATATTTCATGTGATTAGACACTCATAGTAAAGGTCCAGTTCCAGAAGTAGAAATGTACCTCCAAAATATATTACTTCTATACTTTTTTTGCAAAACTGTTTGAGCACATTCAGTTTTGAAAACATTAGCTATCCTAAGGACTCTAAAATAGATAGAATATAAATATAATCTGAATTTACTAATCCATATTATCTGCTTTCATTTATAAAGAGGTCAATAACAAGGCTTTTACTTGTGTTAGGGGTTGTTCTTTGAATGGTGTTAATCTGAAGCGTATCCGGACTATACGGCTAAATATTCCCAATTTCAAGCTTAAGCGTTCTTTCATAAAATGGATTGCCTAGGTCCAGCATAGTATACCTGAAGTGAGTTTGGTACCGATTAATTGTTCCCAATCGTTTTATATGTCTGCATTCCTTATTTGTCATTACCAATTTTTGCTCGCATTTTTTGTGTCAATAGGAATTCTACCAAACTTTTTTCATTTCAAATTGACGGGAATAGCTGTGAAGAAGGGTACTCTCCAACAAATTCTATTTTTCTCTGTGAGCTTAGTAAAAAACTATACAACCATTTTACTATTCTATTGCATCGTATTTATGACCCACACATAGTTTGACTTAAAATATAAATGATTAATAGCTTTATATTTTATAAAAAAAACTTAGAAATTCAGCACAAACATTTAAAATCATGGTTTGGAAGTGATGTTACGATTATTTATTCGCATAATTTATTTTTAAACTTTTCTTAAGCGACATCAAACATTTTTAAGGAGTATTTATATATATGAACTAATTCTTATTTCTAAGAAACTATACACATTTTAATAAACTCTAAAGTATTTTTCTTTTCTAAGATATACACATTTCTGTATCAAGGATATTTACTGCTTTTCAACAGCAAAAATGTTTCCTATATTCGTTTTTACACTACAAATACACTTTTATTCTAAATGAATCTAATATCAATTTTTTTTTTAATTTTCTGAATTATAAATAGCAGTGCCTGATACATATTTTTTCATGGCAATAATATATTTAAACTAGCTGGTATACCCGTTCATCGCACGGGTGAATTGAAAAATTAAGCAATACAGATTGTGTGTGTGAAAGATAAGGAAATTTTTAATGATTTTATTTATGTGAATTGCAAATTAAATTTTAAAAAAAGCTGTTTCATATCTCAGCTGAACAAAAAATCATATTTGTTAAATTTTAAGTCTGTAAGTCTAATAGCTGACAAAAAGGATTTTTTTTAAATTTATAACACTCTTGTAACTCCCTTGTGGGTTGATTTTTTAAAACACCTTCCTAAGCTGATCTCTGCTCAGCAAAAGTAACATATTGTTACAAATAAATGCTTAAAATAGTGTAATTTTTTTTTTGTATTTGGATGTGTAATAAGTTAATATTACTTTCTGTTGTATTTATTTTATGCTAAAATTGTAATATTTTCAAACAAGGCCGTTCATTATATTATAATGGTGATTCAATGGAAACATAGTGAAATGTTGGCGAAAGAGCCAAGTTGGCATCATTTTTGGTGACCATGTTGGCAACTTGGCTATTGATTGAATGGTTAAGAAGTTGCTTTGTTGTAGCGCCACCTGGTGGAGAGTTGCGACAAAGAGAATAGCACAAAAACCTTCTTCACAAAAAATACATATGCATGCCAATTTTCATAGTGATTGGTTGAACGGTGTTGGAGTGAAGCGAGGTCACATTTTTACAAACATCCATTCCAGACGTTTCAGAGATTAGCCGGAACAAACATACAGATAGATTGATTTTTTTTATATAAGTACCGTATATACTTTTAAATGCATTTAGTAAAAAGCTATTAATTTGAAATTACAAATTGACTCTTCAATTTTATTTATTTGCATAGATAATAACGAAGAAAGGAAGTGATATGATAATGTAATCAAAACTTTTTTCTCAATATGTATCCTGGAACGATGTCCTTTGGTTTTAACATGGCGATAAATATAGAACTAATTCAGTTGAAAAGAACTACTTATCAAAGCAAACTATTTTCAGAAAAGAACAGAAAATTGTAATTAAATAATGGTAATTGTTTCCCCGCCGGTCTTTAGGCTTTTGTCTTTCCGGAAACTCCATTTAAAATCACATTACGTCTTCCTGTTAAAGATGTGATAGAGGCAAGAAAGTATCTGTTGGGACATTTAGTACATGTTTAGATTTTTCTAAGTGAATAATTCATTTTCATCAAAAGCAAAGGATTTGATCCCCCAATCAATGTTATCACTGTATTTTATCTTTGACCACGACTTACTAAGCATAAAAAAAAGCTGTCTAAACTTTCCTAGGAGCTCCAAATGAGACGTTGAGAAAATGTTAATGTTGCTAATTAGACGGCATGTAATAGTTAGTAAGATTTTTTTTTCTTTTTAATTAAAAAGAGGTAGAGAAAAAAAAGTATTATATATATGAATTCTGAACTAATTTTAATTAGAAAGCATTGACTTATTGTAATTACAGCAGAGCTTCGCAAACTTTCAATACTGGCGACCCAATTTTCAGTCATTATTTTAACCCCCCCACCCCCATACAATAACAATGTATTGAATGCAATAATGTACTTATACGTAAAAGCTACAATGCGACCTTCATTATAAATCAATTATATATGTTTCTAATTCTAAATTGGAAGAGATAAAAATAAATGAAAAAAAAGAATTTAGAATGTCGATTTCCAATATTAAACCTTCCTTTGAAAGTATTGGCTCTGCAAGTGAAGATCATGGGAGTCTCCAGTACAATAGAACGTCGTTTATCCGAAAGTTTATTACCCGGAGCGTCAAATATCCAAACCAGTTTCCGGATACGTTTTCGAACAGTGCAATGCTAAGCAGCAGTTTCGCGTGAGGCCAAAAATGATGGAAAAACACAAGGTGAGGGATATTTGGGGAATTTCAGTTGTGTGTGATTTGGTAAACATCTGTGCAGAATATTAGGTCAGTTTGTTTCCAGATTAGGTGGTGTATACGTGCTCTTTTGTTGAGTTGTGAACTGCTATGGCTTCGAATTCAAAACGGAAGAGCAACGTCTTGAACATATAGACAAAACTTGAAATATTGAACCATTTCGCGAAGGGAGAAAGAGGTCTCTAGTACAGTTTTATAATGTTCGAAAGTCAACAATTTCTGTGCGGTTTCATGTACTGCGTGGATCACATTCAGTTTTCGGTTATCCGAATAATCGCGCATCCGAACGGTGTCCGGTCCCAATTGATTCGGATAAACGACGTTCTACTGTATTTATAAAACTTGTTCCTAATTTAGCATTGTTAAACAATTATAAATAATACTGATAAATTTATTTGTATAAGTGTAATTGTGTGTTTTAATTTTTATTGTATCAGAATGTATATTTTGTTTTGCTGCCTTTAAGAAATTATTACTTTTTTTTTAAATAATCTTCTATTTTCGAATTTTTTATATGTTCACTGCCCCTACCTAGGGTAATCATGCTCCCTTAAGGGGGCACGCCCCACAGTTTAAGAACCACTGAATAACAGAAAAAATAAATTTCTCTGAGATTTAAAAATTTATGATGAGCTCAAGAAAAATTTTATATTGTCGTAAATTTAGAATTACGTTTTTAATAAAAATTAAGCCTTAGTACAGGGGTTCTTAAACTTTCTAAGATGGTAACCCCAGTTTTTCCTACAAAACTTTTGTGCGGTAGCATAAGTATTGCCCAAAGTTTACTTACGTTTAGGTACTTCTATATGAGTATTATTGTTTTGCAGTAAAAGCATCTGCAACAAGTTTTTATTATGAACAGAACTATGTAGAAAATTTTTAATTAGCAAAATAAAAAAATATATGATATAATGCAATTACACGATAAATTAAAATCTATTTATTAAGTGCAGTCACTTTGAGTTCACTTTTGAGATCATCGCATTTTATTAACGACTGCGTACACAAGATTTAAGTATCAATGGGAAGGATGCACTTGATTATTTTAACACCCTTTTATAAGCTTCACTTTTATGTAACGGAATCTTTGAACTCCATTTTTACCCACTTTAAAAGGTCAGATTAATTCGAAATTTTGCTCACTTGTCCAGGACCAATGACATTACAATAACTTAATACTTTTGTTCCATTGTCCTGATCAGGATCACCAGGATTAACGATTTCCCCTTTTCAGAGCTTATCCCACATCTGGCGACTAACTTCAGATCCCCTTTCAAGATTTGGCGACTAAAAGGTTAAGTTACAACTTGGTTCGATTAACTATCAAAGAGTGTTTTTAGTTTTTTAAATTATAATTTATTTTTAATTATGTTGTTTAGAGGAAAGGAGAGCTCTGTATACCAATGAAGGTGTGACTGGTGTGCTAGGGGTCGACAAAGTGGGTGAGTGGAGGGGTTGCTCTATGACGATGGATGACTAAATTTGGGATGCTTGTGCAGTAGAACGTGGTTTATCCGAATCAATTGGGACCGGACACCGTTCGGATACGCGATTTTTCGGATAACCGAAAACCGAATGCGATCCATGCAGTATATGAAACCGGACATTATACGAATATGGAAATTCAACACATACGGGAAACGTGATTTATAAAAAAGCAAAATAGGTGCAAAATGTCGCAATTTTACCTTGATTGTGGAAAATAATCACTTGTTTTTCGCTGTACCATTGTACACCTTCGTTTTTTCGCTGCAAAATCTCTGATTCTCTTGAGCAGCAGTAGTTGAGCCGACAGCACTCTGATTGTTGTTCGTACCTCTCCATAGCTGTCTGTAACGCAGAAAGGTGTCAGAATTTGATGGACCCTTGCTACTTTCGTTGTTGTTGTCCTCGTCCGTTTCATCGTCGACGGGGTCGAATTCTTCTTGCACGGGAGTCACAATCTCGTCATCATTTAGCATTGGAAATCCACAGTCGTATGCATCGCATGCCATCCAGGTTTTTACATCTTCTTCATTGCATTCTTGAAATCCTGGGATCGATTGGACAAAGTCGGTAATCTCCTCCCTGTGGTCGTCATTGAAGTCTTTTTCACCTTCTAAATCTGACCACAGCTTATTCTATGCATTTTTCAGGTGCATTTTTCATAAAGGTAACGGTTATACATTTAAGTGGAACCTTAGAGAAATCTCTCTATATCATTCACTCTTCATAATAAATAGAAAAAAATAAGAATAATTTGCTGAAGTGTTTCATAAGTATATAAAGTAGTCCGCAATGAGTGCAGTGCAACAACGCTGGTGGAGGGGTAAGTGGGAAACCCCTCATCCAGTTGATTTAGGTAATGACGTCACATCTCTGACATCCACGCCCGTCTTTCAACCAGCTGCCGCATCTCGACGGAACGATGGGAGAAAAGGGAGAAATTTCTTTAATATCAAAGATTAAAAAGAATATTATTTTTAAGTCCATTACTCATTACCTCTTAAAAATCTGCGTGCGGTTATTGAAAGGAGATTTTAAATAACCATTTGGAAAAAAAGTAAGAAAAGGTGGAGAAGTTTAAAATAGGATCAAGTTGTCACACTAACCGCATGCAAAAGCTTGCATGGGGGGGGGGTAATAATTAGAGTGAATGAAGTCTTGCAAAAGAAAACAACGAGTGATATATAATGTAATTTGTATCAAGACATTCTCATCTTTTTCAGAGCTGGGAAGTGTTGATATGAGTGGTTAAGAACTGCTCTAGGTCTCTTAGGAGAGCTAGGGATAGAATTATCATAAGCCGGGATTTCTCTGATGGATTCATTTGGAATCTGTGGTAACCGGTTGAAAAAAATTTCTGATTGTTTTTTAAGGAAATCAAGAAGCAGCGGAACGTTAAGATCTTTATGCAAGACTTCGTTCCTGACAAACCAAGGTGCGTTTGCTGCTCTACGCAGTTGAATGTTTTGAAAAGTGTGCAATGTTTTTTCAGGTGAGTAACTGCCGCACCTGCCCCAGATGGGAAAAGCATACAGCATGATGGGGTGAAGAATTGCTTTGTATAACAGAACCTTGTGCCTTAATGTGAGCTTGCTCTTGGGAGAAATCAAACGATTTAGAGTGCTTCTCATTCCAGCCGCCTTTTGGTGGGCGGAACGGATATGCTTGGCAAAATTTAATTTAGCGTCAAGTATTAACCTAGGTACTTATACTCAGTAACCCAGGGGACAGGCTGATTAAAAATGTTGACATGTGGGAGGTTTCCTATGCACCGCCTTCTCGTAAAGAGGAGGCATGCGCTTTTAGATGCATTTACCTTAATTTCCAGTCGTTAAGCCAGGTTTAGAGTCTAATTACATAATTTTGTAACCGCTCAATGATACATTTTTCATATACAATACATGTAGTTCTAAAAAAAACTGGTCCGAATATTTGACGCTCCGGATAATAAACGTTCGGATAAACGACGTTCTACTGTACACAGTCACACCCGATAGGATGGCTTTCTCCAACAAATATCTAAATAAACAATTAAATTATTATTATTATTATTATTATTATTATTATTATTAATAATAATAATAATAGCGAACTATTTATGTTATGCAAAAAGATATATCAAAAATCCAAAAAATTTTGGGAAACTCCATTTGGAGTAGCGACCCTTAATTTGGTAAACACTACCTTAGAATAATCCAAAGACAGCCTAATAATACGTCTTAGAATAATCCTATACAGTAAATTATTTGAATGAATAATTGAATTCATGGAAATTAAAAGCATCTTTTTTTTCATTTAATAAAATTTGTTCCTCTTTTATAATCGAAGAAAGGACACAAATGTCTTTTATTGAATTTTATTTCCTCGAATTGAAAAACGTCATTTCTTAAAATCTGACGTTTCAGAACAATTTTTCAAGACTTTGAAGGAATGTTTATAAGAAATGTCTCTGGCGAATATTAAAATCCCTTCAAAGAATTCGCAGAAGACAGTTTAAATGATAGGAAGGGGCCACATGAGACAATACAATTCAATTCTAAGCTTTCTTTGAACTTTATTTCAAAGAAAATGATTCGAAAGGATTTTTTTAAGCGGAAACCTATGATTCCTAGCTTTGCTTATGTTCCTCCATCTTTGATCAATTCCTATCCAACCCAGCTAATGCTGTTTATATTCTTTCCTGCCGAGAAAAAAATAAAAATTTATTTTCTTCCATCAAGACTTTACGTGGGACTAGTTAAAAAAAAAATACCTTTCAGTTAAATCTGATGGGAGCCATACCTGTTTTTTTATGTATTAGTATTAGTTATCCATTATTAAATTTTTTTCACTTGAAAGGAATTAATATTAAAGGATTATAATCAGAGATATTGGTTTTTATGGAGATAAAAAATCTTAAAAATGATATTCGTGAATATTCTGAGTTGGTGCATTCGAATTTTCAAATCTTTTATATGAATTTATATATTTTTTTCTCCAATTCATTCTTTCTTATACATTTATCGTTCGTCTTTTAAAAATTCTTTTCATTTATTCTGTTAGATATCAAAGAGAAAAACATATTGTGTATTTTTTTACTCCTTCTTTGACCTTAAATTGGATATAAAAAGAATCAATCAATTTTTAGATTAAAATTTTTTTACATTGCAATCAAATGCATTATTCAATAAAGCTCGACATCTTACGAAAACGTTCTTCACTTATATTATATTTCCATAAAAAAATTCTGACATCCTTCCAAAGAAAAGCAAGAGAAAATAATTAACCATATAATTACAGATTTTAATCAATCACGCTATTTTCCAAGCATGTACCAACTGTGGTTCATCTGTTGTTGTTTTTTTGAAATCATGTACCTACAGATGCAATTTGAATCATGTTTCTATTTAATATAATCAATCATTACAAGTCTGTGAAAAAATTAATTTTTGAATTAGAACCGACAGCATGAATCACTTCGAGTTCCTGTCTCAGCGTGCATATTTTTATAGTTCTGAACATTCATTCATATAAAATACGAGATAAGGTTTTTTCACATCACAAAGTACGTAAAAAACACATAAAAAGAAACATTTTATCGAATTTATTTGAATACTATTATGTAAATATCAAATTACAGTGGGCAATTTCATTGCTAGAATGGCTGAGGTTACTTAATATTTTTTTCTTCGTGGCAAATTGTAGAGGGTGTTAATTTCTTAAATATTATTCCTGCTCTAATTTTCCGAATGGTTTATGGTTACTGTTCAACTGAAATAAAATTTTACTGTAATTAATTGAAACTTCTTTAGGTGTAACGAGATATAATTATAAATTTAAGAATCAGGTGTAAAAAACGTAAGAGAAATTATTCAACTTGAGAAGGTCACCAATGACAGAACTCGATAACTTTGGTTCCGTAAGCAGGTAACATTCCACTGGATCAAAATGATCACTTCAGTCCAGACGATGTTACTAGCTTATACAGGTACCACCGCTACACACTCCCCTTCACAAAAACCTTCTCCACGAAAAAATACATAAGCATATCAATTTTCATAGGGCTCGGTTGAACGGTGTTAGAGTGACGTGATTTCATATATACAAATATCCATTTATATATGGAGAGAGGAATAATACTTTATATAATAAGCCAATATAAAAGAACAAGAAAAACTTAATGTACGTATTTTATTTAGAAAAAGAAATAAAAAGAGTACAATTAAAAAAACACGTTTAACGAATTCTAAATATTTTACTTGTATATACCGGGTGGGCAACAAGCTCGTAAATACTTTAAAAATTTATAAAACCCAGAAAGTTGAACAGAATAAAAAACGGTTTGCATATTTAACATCGATAAGTCACGTCATTTATTTTAAGATAAGAAAAAGGGGGGGAAATTAAAAAGCACCCGATAGGTGGTGTTTTGTACATAAGTGAAAGAAAAGACTCGCAAATAACAGAAGTAACGTTACAAAATCATTTATTACAGAAGCATGTCTTCCACATACCCCCCACCACAAGGGATAACACATTCCAATCGTGTTACAAATCCAGCAACGGCAGAGTGCAGAATGTCCACCTGTATACATGACAGCTCTCGGTGGATCGAATCTTTCAATTCCGACAGAGTGTATGGACGGGATTAATACACCCGGGAATTTTAATATCCTCACAGCCAAAAGTCTAGAGGAGTTAGATCTGGAGACCGAGGAGGCAATGTAAAGTTTCAACGTTTGCTAATGATTCTTAAACTTGGTCTTCCGGATCTTACACGATCCTCGGGTGATCCAGTTTCCTCAAATCGCTGAACAAGCTTTATGAGCGATGTACTGTTAAAGACCCGTTTCCAGTCTTCAGATTTTTCTGAAGTTTGAATTTACGTAATGCAACAGTCGCTGATTCCTTGATCATGAAAAACAGCTTCACCAACAAAGCTCTGTCTTTCTCGCTCAGCATCCTTGTTCACTTAGTTGGCACGCAACGGAGAATTAGATCTGGATCAACAGCATCATTATATATCCGTAACCGCCTGTCACAATTGCATATTTCCAACTCAGTTGTTTGTACGAGCACCTTCTGATGGCAGGTGTTTTTTTTTTTCTTGCCTTAAAACAAATCCCAAGGCCTTTCGATGCTTAACCTGCGAACCATTTTTTATTTTGTTTTAATTTTCCGGGTTTTATAAACTTTTAAAGTTTATACGGACTTTTTTCTCACCGGTATTTGCATCGGTTTGTTATTTAATTATGTATTATTGCTTGCCCATATATTGTCCGGGCCACAAAATTGTCCGTTGCGGGCCGCGAGTTTGACATACATGCTCTATTATATTATGAATGGTGATTCAATCAAAAAAATTACATGTAATATCAAAGTATTTTCATAGCACAAATTAGATTTCCACATAACTATTTATTTATTAAGATCTATACAAATATCGAGTAAAACTATTTTAATTTTCAAGCTTAGAAATAATTTCTCTTTGAGTTCCATAAAAGTATTTATTTTCATGAAAGTAGTGTTGTTTCATTTGAAAAGAAGAAACAAATTGAAAGGATCTTAGAACATTTTTCTAAAGTCTTCAAAATTCAACGTTAGAAAAGTTTCAATATTTGCTCGTCGGTTTGGAAGTAAAAATCAGACAGAGAAACTTTTATTATACTTTGTAGACATGCTGATTCCGTTGATTCTGCGGTAGACAAACATAGGACTTGTATCAAAGTTAAACATGTCGATGTGACGTTTCACTATTGAAAAAATCGTTCGAGTGTGCAACATTTTTTTCCCCAAATTATTTGACGATCACGTCTATTTTAAAAGAAAGCTTTTATGTGTGATTGATGACTGTGTGGGTGAAACTAATATTATATTTATTTTACTTTCAGATTCTTGGTTTAAACATTTTATATATATTTCTACAATTATAAAAGTTTAGTAAAAATGTAATAAAATGTGTATATTTCAGCACTTTTATTGTATCAAAAATGGGTACTTTTTACAAAAAGCAGAGGGATTCAAAAATTAGAAAAGACAAGTTAAAAAAAACTTTTATGAATCGAAACTAAAGGTTTATTCAATGCATTTATTTTTTCCCCTAAGCATGAAAATGAAACAGATTTGCAAACGTCCGAATTTTCATCAATGATAGTTACAGTTGTTTAAAATAAAAATTTCAAAGTACTATCATAGGAAATTATTCAAATGCTCTTTAAATAATTTTAATACTAAATGTTTTAGTTTCTCTAAGTCTTTTACTTCTCGTTGTTTTTGTCGTTCATGTATAAATATAAGTCTTTAAACAGGTAATCATTTGGTAATATCTAGTAGTCTTTTTGCATATAATAAAAAATAAGAACTATACGGATTTATAATTCTTCAACAATGAGAAAGGTTAGGGGTGTTTGAACTTTTTTTATTTTGCTCATTTTTCACTGAATTTTGTCGTGTCGTTATATTACTCATTGTGTAATTTTATCAACATTTGGAAAATACCTGGAATACAAACAATAACACAATGGATGAAAAATATTATCTTTTAATATTCCAGTACATGAATTCATTATAAAAACCAATGGTTTGATTATAAAAATAAGTTTAAAACACTTTTGAAGCATTAATCTTATAAATATCATCAACTTTTGCTTCATTTCAAATTTGAAAGGTAAATTTAAATATTTCAAAGATACAGCGGAAGATTGCTGCCAACTACAGTCGTATTGATTAATACCTTTTTCCTTATCCCGAGATGATTTAATCGTTTCAAGTATAACATGCATTTTACTTACTCCTGTAACATGTTATTTACTTTCTTTACGTAACTTCTGTACCATACTGTCCTTTCGCTATATGGTTAATCCCATAATATACCACTATATCAAATTTCGTCGCTATAAGCCGATTGTTTCTCCAGCTATCACAGCAAATTTTGAGTTTTTATCCATAACCTTGGACTCGTGTGTGTGTGTGGTGTGTGTGTGTGTGTGTGTGTGGTGTGTGTGTGTGTGTGTGTGTGTGTGTGTGTGTGTGTGTGTGTGTGTGTGTGTGTGTGTGTGTGTGGTGTGTGTGTGTGGTGTGTGTGTGTGTGTGTGTGTGTGGTGTGTGTGTGTGTGTGGTGTGTGTGTGTGTGGTGTGTGTGTGTGTGTGTGTGTGTGTGTGTGTGAGATATTTAAACATATTTCACTTCTCGTCTAATTAATAACTCTTTTTAGATTACTCTTTCAATTTCTTACAGTCTCTTATGTCTTTATTTGTTGCAAACTGAAAGGAATAAGTTCTTAGAATTGTTAGTAAGGGTCTTTTCTTGTTTACTGCTTTTTTGGCTTAAAATTTAAGAAAATAAAACTACAAGAACTTAATAAGTACTGTCCTTCGGCCTCAACAAATAAGAAACTTATTCAATTATCAAATTCCAGACAGATAAGAAGTGTTTCGACAATATCACTTCCCGTAAACTTAACGACCAGAGTAATAAGATTTTATAAATGGTGTCTGCGGAAACAAAGACCAGTGGGGAGTCAATCCATTCTCTCTAATTGCTTTCGTGGTACCTGTTCCTGAAAATAATCTGCTTTAGTGATTGGTACCTTTTAACTAGAGAGTTTTCCTTTTGTATACATCACACCGCACTGAAGCAGTGAAAGGTCTTTGTTCTAGTGTTCAAGCGGAAACGAAATTATATTTCATCTTCCCATTTAAAGGTTATTAATTAAAAGGTCTTTTTATTTAGGTAGATGTTTGTAGTACTCACAACTACGGGGTTTGGGATTATAAAAAAAAAACTTTAAAAAGTATTTCATTAGGTAATAAAAAGGCAGAGGCAATGCAAGCGAATAACTAAAGGAAAAAATCGCCAGACTTCATTGTAATGGAAATGCATCGATAACTAATATCTAAAACCTCCTATCCTTCATTATTTTTAATATTATTATTACTAAAGTATAAAATATTGATTATTCGTAACTTTTTTATTGATTACTCAGAACTTAATTAGATTTTTACGCAGAAATTTTATGTTGTATCTCAAGCCTCAACACTAAAAGACAAATCAAATATTTTAGTAACAAAATAGATACATAAAAAATAAATAAATTGAAATAGTTCACCAAACATTTACAAATACATTCAGCAATGTAAATGAACATTACACGGAACTCGCAAAGCTGTAAAATAGAGCATTGAATTTTGACAAAAGCGTAATGTGGCATCATTTAAACATTCGCAAGGAATTCAATTATTCAAATTTTGTAACATATTAATGAAATATAAGCGATTTAAAAAAACATCACAACTAGAAAGTAATATTCAAATAGAAATGTTATTCATGTAGTTTAAGGGGGTAGGTTCACGAAACAGGATCTGTATCTCGGTAATTTAAAAATAGGTATTTTTAAGGAACATTCATAAGCATTCTATTGAATAAAAATCTCCAATTTTTTTATTGAATATTCTTTGAACCAAAATACATACTTTAATCAGAGATTTTATGGATAGGATGTATAGATATTTTTTAAAAAATATATTTTTTGCACAAATCTGGGGGGGGGGTTATAAAAACAGTGAAATTTCATAATGTTTAATGCTACAAATTGTGACAGAATTTTTTTTGGAAAAAATTCCTCGATTCAAGTATGTATTAGAGTGTAATTATTAATTATGCAAAGTTATATGCTGTTAAGTGCAGTAATTTAGGAACAAATGTTACTTATATGGTAAAAATGTTTGTTTTGAGAAAAATGGATTTTAGTAATAGATTTAGAAGACTTTAACCGATGGTAAAACATTTTCACGAAATTATTAAAAATACTTCTACTGCACGTAGAATGATAATTTTTGCACATTAGAAGTATAGAAATTCATATTTTATTAAAATGGGAAACGTGAAAAATGTGTTTGGGGGCCAAAATTCATGAACCTACCATATTAATAATAAATATGATTCATACAACGATTATGATACATATCAACCATACAGCGACCTGCACAGCTCACCGAATATATTGGGTTATTCGGAAAGTAATTTCGTTTTTTCCCGACAGAGGATTTAATTGTATTTTTTTGCACCCAACTTCACATTTAAGCCATATAATTTTTATAATCTTTGAAAGCTCATATAGCAAGGCTTGTGTGTGAAAAATTCCAATTAATTCTACGCAGTAGTTTTTGGTTGGTGCCCTTTTAATTATGAAGAGCGATAAGCAGCATTTTCGACATATATCTTACTGTTTTAATATAGAAAGGGTAAAAATGCTGTTCAGGCCAGAAAGAAATTGAACGATGTGTATGTAGAAGGTGTGTTGACAGCACGCCAGTGCAAGAACTGGTTCGCTAAATTTCGATCCGGCAATTTTGATGTCGAAGATGCACCACGTTCGGGAAGGCCGCTTGAAGCTGATAAAGACGCGATAAAGGCATTAGTTTGTCGTGTATTATAACCTCCCCTAACATTATCCTCATCTCGTCTAGTATTACTCATACTTAAATGTGTAAGCGAGTTAACGAATTCACAAGATACATTTACAAATAACAATATTTATTAATTTTTCTTAATCAAGGAAGGTCATATACACTATTCAAATATAAGAACAATAAAATACAGTAGAGAATGAGAAGGGGTCACTAATTGCGGAACTACGAAATCTAAACTGAATCCACGAAGGATAAGCGCGTACAATTACAACTACACACGTAAACGTAATTACAATTCTTGAATCACTAACCTGATTTCTTAAACTACGGCACGTTCGTCTTGTAGGTTATTTGGATCTTCATTGGATCACGGCTAGAATTCACTCTTTGATGTGCGACTTCTATCTTCAGCTTTTCTCGTAGCTTTCCTACGGACTAATTTTATCAACAACTGCGAGTTGGATTCCCGACGGTTCGATTCTCTTTACTTTACAAAACTTACTTCTTCACTTGACAACTATTACTCATTTAATTTCATCCTCTCCGATAACTCGCTAAACCCGAACTTATATAAAATATCTCATTTGCATAAATCACGCTTTGGCTCCCGGGGAGATTGATTGAAATAAATAAAATTTAAAATAAATATGTAGAGGATTAGTAAAGAACCATACAAATCCGTCACAACCCCCTCCGAGAAAAAAGCGTGACTTATTGAAGGTCTAGACGACCTGAAAGAACTCACGTAACACGCCTAATGCCTGAAAAACTCTGAACCTGCACAAAATGTTAACTCTCTAACTCTAGAATTTTTAATTAAACTAGCACACAGAAATGATTACTCAAAGGGGCATTCCACTTATTTTATTAATCTTTTACATATTGTCCCTACAGTGCATCCCATTCGGGCGAAGATCAGGGGGAAACCTAGGCTTTAGGAAAAAACCCTGATCATGCACTTTACTTAAGTACTAATAAATATAAAAATTTTACAATAATATCTTCATACGACATCATTCTTTCATCTCATCACTGTGTTCAGGGACTGCTGCCCTAAAAGGAAACTATATCAATTTTCTTTTTAAAACATGACATTGAATGCACAGAACTTTATACAACTTCCTTATAGACAGAAATATGGCATACATTATATTATATATATATAGTCTCATATCAAAATAACCTTCATCTGGTTTTCTTTTCAAAAATACCCAATCAATCGCGCTGCGCTGTTAATGTTTTTGTTAGTAATCCTAATTACGCCGCGCCCAGAAACCAGATACTACTAATATATCTTAATAATTACACACAAAAATATATACATTTTTCACATATAATATATTACAACAAACAATACAAGTAATCTCACGTATAAAGCCACGTATTTAATGTGTAGCAAAACAAATGCAATTCAACAAATGTTTTTCCACAATTTGGAAAAAAATTAAATACAAAAGCTTTTTCAATCGATATGAAAATGCACACAACGCAGTGACACCTTTGCAATCTAATTTTTAAAAAAAAATAGACTAGCCCACATAGAAAATACTCTTAACTGTCTGTCAGAGGGAAATAAACAAATTAGAATTATACAACCTGGCTAATCTTTAGATCCAATCTGCATAGGCTTTGTCTCCAACCACGGCCTCTGTACTGGATGACCTTGTCCTAGGGCTGTCTTTTATCTGCTCCAACCTTCTGGGTCTCCTTCTCCATTGAGTTTTCTGTAGTTGATATGCTCCTGCTGGGGCGTTCCCTCCTTCTGCGGGATTCCGATTCTGGCTGCTGTCCATTCGACGTCGGTTCCGGAGGTCGTAAGGGCAGTTCCGTTCTTACCGGACTGGATCTGTTGCATCTGATTTTTCTCCTGTCATCTCTGCGGGATGGTCCTGGAATTGTTCCTTCCGATTGCTTCTCGGGTTCTACTTTTCTATACCGCTTTCTTGACGGACGAGATGGCATGGACGAGGACAACTTTCTCTTGTCATGGGCTGCAGGGGCTTCTGGTCTCTTTTTTCTTTGTTGGCTCTCGATCCAAGATTTGGTCCTTCCTCTTTTCTCTCTCTCCGTCCAACGTGGCATCCTTTTCCTGCAATTATACACACCACCCCCCGAAGAAACAGTCGATTCCGTCCCCACACGCTTTTTCCTTCTCACCTCCACTCCATCGCGTCTATTCCTGACTACATCTCCACTACCTTCCAAATTTCCTGACTCTGATCCTCTACAACAATTCCCATCACTTTCTGATTGCACTACTCTCGGCTGCCTATCATCCGACCTGTCTGATGCTACTGCATTATGATCACTACTTCCCACAATTTCCGATTCGGCAACACTGTCTTCTAATTCTCTTTGATGGTAAATTCTCACCTGATCCACATTAACCGTTATTCTTTTACCAAACTTTAATATTACTAAATTATTATTTTCCACACTCAAAACCTTATAGGGGCCCTCAAACTTTGGCATAAATTTAACCACCATTTTCTTACTCGCCGAACTCAATGGGTGAGTTTGAACCAACACTAGATCACCAACCTTCACATTAACTTCACGTCTCGTCTTATTATAATATTTCGCCCACTTATCGTGCTGCCGCTTAGTATGTCTCCTAGCCTCCTCAAACAACATTTCTATATTTCCGCAAACTAAGTCTGATCCATCGGTTACCATTACTAATTTTTGAAATGGGGTGATTAAATTTCGACCTAAAAATAATTCCGCCGGTGTTTTACCCGTTGTCTCATGTACTGCTGTCCTCAAAGCGTAACTAAATTCACGCAGAAATTGGTCCCAGTTAGTGTGATTATCCGCGACAAAACTCGAAATCATTTGTAGAAGAGTACGATTAACTCTTTCCGTTTGATTAGCTTGTGGACGATATACCACAGTTTTAACATGTTTTATGTTCAACCTGCGACCACTTGCTCAAAAACTTCGGATATCATTTGGGGACAATTATCACTAATTAACTTAACAGGAGCTCCATAACGCGAAATATAATTCTCAAAAAAAAGCATTGGCAATTGCCTTAGCCGAAGCTTTTCTTAAGGGTACTATTTCAACCCATTTAGAAAAATTATCCGTTATTACTAAAATAAATTTATAGCGTTCCGGACTAGTGTCAGGGTATGGGCCTAATAAATCTAAAGATACTATTTTATTCGGAAAATTCGTTGCTATCGGAATTAATCGACCAGCTGGTAATCCGTTCTTATAATTAAACTTCTGGCAGCGATCACAGGTTGATACATATTTATAAATATATTTACGCATGTACGGAAAATAACACGCGTCTTTTAATTTCAAGTAGGTTTTCGTTTTGCCTAGATGGCCCGCCATCGGCGAGTCATGGAATTCTCGCATAACATCTTTACGTAATGTTTTGGGTATAAATACCCTTAATTCACCGAGTGTGGTTGTATATTTTGCATAATATAACAACCCATTTATTAACTTAAAGTCGCGGGCCAATTTCTACAGATTGACTCATTAATTGAATTATCGTCAGGATTTTCTAAAAACTTTAATATATGACTTAACTCCAGATCATTCCTCTGTTCTTCTCTCAACTGTTCCCTAGACGATAATACCAACGACCTAATCACCGCACAAGACACCTTTGCTTCCTCGTTATTATCTAACGGGTTTCTAGACAATATATCAGCCACCACATTTTGCGTACCTGGGCGATGCTCCCATTCCACATTAAAATCTGCTAACTTTTGTTTTTGCCCTGCGTTTAACTTAGTCTTTGATAAATCTATCTGAACCGGTTCGTCCGCAATTGCCAATTTCTCAATCTGCGAGTCCGGAATGATTAACGATTTCGTAAAAAAATCAAAACTTATCTTTGCATGTGACATAAAACCAATGCCCAAGATGCAGGGATATTTCATCTCAGCAATCACATGAAAATTCCACAATTTCGAAAATTCCCTTATCTTAATTCTTAACTCAACGGTGCCCAAATTTCTGCACTGCGACCCTTGTGTCGTAACTACTTTCACTGACGATTTTTTAATAGGACAAAAAGAAAAATATGATTGGTTCGTCTCCTCTGAAATAAATGACTTCTCCGCACCTGTATCCCAGAGAGCTTTTACAAAAGTGTCATGTAAAAGAATCGGCACATATGGAAGATCAACTGGTGATATAACCTAAATGAATTAAGTTTGATCTGATTAGGAGTATTTGACTCAACTAGCGACCGCTTATCTCCTGCAACACGATCTCTTAGAAAGTTTAAATTGGCATTTCCTTGCCTTCCGCTGGTGTAATCAACACGCCTCCAAATCCCCCTTGCTGAATCATCAATAGGACCTTTACTAACCGCCATCCAACGGTTCTGATACCGGTCTGTTCGCTGATTTGGTTGGTTGTTGCGGTTTCCTCCCTCGAATCTTTGATTTTGATAATTACGAAGAGAAAAATTATTTGCACCCCTGCTTAGTCCTCTCTGATCATTTTGTCTATTTCCGACCCCTGTATCTCTCCAATTTCCATTATTCCGTCTTTCTGCAAGATTCCTACTCATATCCCAACCTCGTCTAGCAAAATTATTACTCAAACCCTGGGTTTCTCTGCAGCTATGACGTTCCTCATACCGATCTACCAATTCTAACAACTGTACTTTCGTTGTGGGGTTTCGCACTTCTAAATAATCCATAATCTGTGGTTCGAGTCGCATTACTATGTGATATCGACCAATTTTAACTCATCATAATTCAAATCTTAAGTCTTATGGATTTTTAATTAGTAAATAAAATCGGACGGAGCCTGACCTCTCCGCTGCTTTGATGAATAAAACTGAGCCTCTAATTTCGATTTATTCCGTACCACGGGAAAACTATTCGACAACTTCTTTTTAAGCGATGCAAATGCAGTCGCTTCTCCATTTACATACGCAAATCCAATGACTTCAAACCAGTCTAATGCTCTCCAATTAAATGACCCTTTAAATACGCACACGCCAGATTCGCTGGTATTTCATAGTAGGCTATATTATTATCGATGTTGTCAAGAAATTCAGATACATTTTCTGTACCTGAAAAGAATAATTCCGGCAGAACCCTAAATTCTGCACTTGCTCTTAATTCGGGTATTTCGGTTGGGCGCCAGTGTCGTGTATTATAACCTCCCCTAAAATTATCTTCATTTCGTCTAGTATTACTCATACTTAAATGTGTAAGCGAGTTAACGAATTCTCAAGATACACTTACAAATAACAATATTTATTAATTTTTATTAATCAAGGAAGGTCATATACACTATTTAAATATATGAACAATAAAATACAGTGGAGAATGAGAAGGGGTCACTAATTGCGAAACTACGAAATCTAAACTGAATTCACGAAGGATAAGCGCGTACATTTACAACTACACACGTAAACGTAATTACAATTCTTGAATCACTTACCTGATTTCTTAAACTACGGCAGGTTCGTCTTGTAGGTTATTTGGAACTTGATTGGATCACGGCTAGAATTCCCTCTTTAATGTTCGACTTCTATCTTCAGCTTTTCTAGTAGCTTTTCTACGGACTAATTTTATCAACAACTGCGAGTTGGATTCCCGACTGTTCGATTCTCTTTACTTTACAAAACCTACTTCTTCACTTGTCAACTATTACTCATTTCATTTCATCCTCTCCGATAACTCGCTAAACCCGAACTTATATAAAATATCTCATTTGCATAGATCACGCTATGGCTCCCGGTGGAGATTGGTTGAAATAAATAAAATTTAAAAGAAATATGTAGAGGATTAGTAAAGAACCGTACAGATCCGTCACAATTTGATGCTAATCGGCGAATAACAACACGTGAGATTGGATTGAGGTTAAATTTATCAAATTCAACACTTTTTGACCACTTGAAAGGCCTGGGATTATCCTCGAAGCTCGATGTATGAGTTCCCCATGTTGTAACAGAGAGAAATCTGTGTCGCCGCATTGACGTCTGCGATTCGCTTCTCAAATGTCACGAAAATGATTCGTTTTTGAAGCGCATCATCACTGGGGACGAAAAATGGGTTGTATACAACAACGTCAAACGCAAGAGGTCATGAAGCAAAAAAGATGAACCGGCTCAAACTATTTCCAAAGCCGATATTCACCAAAAAAAGGTGATGCTATCTGTTTGATGGGATTTTAAAGGAATCGTTTTTTTTTTTAGCTTTTAAAGGATAACACAACGATTAATTCGAAGTCTACTATCATCAGCTGGACAAACTGAATGATGCACTTCAACAGAAAAGGTCAGAACTAATCAACAGGAAAGTTGTAGTGTTTCACCAAGACAACGCGAGACCTCGCACAAGTTTGGTCACTCGCAAAAAGCTTTTACGGCTTGAATGGGATACAATGCCACACCCACCATATTCTCCAGACCTGGCACCATCGGATTATTATTTGTTCTGGTCACTCCAAAATTTTTTAGACAGTAAAACCTTCACCTCAAATGAGGAGGTCCAAAACCACCTCGATCATTTTTTTGCCAGCAAAGACCAAAATTTTTATGAGCTTGGAATTATGCTACTATCAGAAAGATGGCAAAAGGTGTTGGACCAGAACGGCCAATATATAATTTAATAAAGTATTCGTTTATTATACGAAAACTGTCTTTCATTCCCAGAAAAAAAAACGAAATTACTTTCCAAACAACCCAATATATGTAATTTTATGTCCAAATTTGTATTAAAATTATAAAAAAAGCATAAATTTAAAAAAAACAAAACCTTCTGAAATTATTTTTTCTCAATTAATTTCGTTAAAATATAAATGTTTTATGGTCTTAAAATATATATTAGATTTTTTTCTGAATTATTTGTTGGATTGGTTAGGATGAAGAGTAGAAATAGATGGTTACTGTTCACTGGTTTTAAAGTGAAACCATAACTTCGAAACTGAAAAATGCTAATTTTTTTTCTTTTTATATTTATGATCACCTTCATGTCTAATAAGCATTATTAAAAATGTATTGTTAAATTTTCAAATGAGAAATGTAGCGAACTTTAAAGGGCTAAAGTGGAAGCGAAAGCTTTTCTAAAAAGAGTGATACGATACAGATAAAATCTTTTAGAAATCTCCAAATGCGGAGACATCTTTTCAAAATTATGCAAATATTTTGGTGTCGTATTGTACTTCACAGGGGTTTAGATCTAATCGGTCTATATTTCCCGAAAAAAAATGGGATATTGGCTTGACTTGGGTATTATTATTTGAAGTTTTTGTCATTCATCTGGAAAATAATTAAATGTGATGCGCTTGAAATATTTTGTCATATGAATTATAACTTTTCGATAAAATGGTCCTCGCATAAGGTTCCGGATTTTTAGAGAAAAAGTCCTTCAGTGAATCAACAAGTATGTTTACATTGTCTTGGATATCATAAACAATGACTATAGGTTTGAGAATGGAGAAGAAATACAGAAGAGAGATTTAATTTTTTGAGGAAGGATCTTCAGTTGAAATTTAAAGAGGATTTTTTTTCCAAGTTTTATTTTTTAGAGAGATATTTTTTTTTATTTGTCTTTGCATTACTAAATTTTTTTGTTTGGAGAAAAATTTGAAATTGCAATAAATTTCTTTCTACTTATATCTCTTAGATACAAATTGTATTTGAAATTGCCATAAACAGATACAGATCAGGGAAATAATCAGTTTCGATTTGAATCTGTATCAAGAAAATGTCATTTTTCTAGAACAATGATTGAGAAATGTTTTCACAAAAATTTTTATAGTCTGTTTTTAACTACATATCATTTCTTGTAGTGAGAAATGTTTCTATACAATCTATTTATTTTTGGTTGTGCTGGAGAGAAATAGCATCTATCGTTTTGTAACTTTTATGGAGTGCTATCTTTTTTTCTTTTTTTTATATCTGGTTGAGCATGGTATACTCAAGAAAAAATAGTGTATTGATTTAAATTTTTTACTAATTTAAATAGCATTGTTAAGGCTACACTGTGCCCTTTTTTAACACGCTTTTATAAGTTTCACTTGCATGTAACGGAATCTTATAACTCGATTTTTACCCCCTTAAAAAGATCGGATTCATTCGAAATTTCGCACACTTGTCAAGGACCGATGAAAATACAATAATTTCATAATTTTGTTCCATTGTCCTTTTCAGGATCGTCAGGAATAAGGAAAATCAGATTTGGCAGCAAATCCATATATCACGTCCAGATTTGGCGGCTTATTGCTTATATCATTTTTAAATTTGGCGACTAGTTCCATATACCATTTCCAGACATGGCGACTAATTTCCTACATCATTTCCAGATTTGGCGACTAAAAGAATAAGGTGTAACCCTAAAGTGTTTTGAATGTAACGCTAATTATATATGCAAGTATAAAATACACTTGCGGTTAAAAGAAATAAAACAAACAAAAGAAGTGTTCTGTATCTGAGAAAGTGGAGGGTGTGTGTTAGCAATTTCTAACCATAATATAAACATTTTTCTGAAAGTGAAAATAAAAAAAAGGCTCGAGCATGTGAAAAAAAATAATTTGCGTTCGAACTGCTATAAATATTTTTTTTATTTTTATAAAGCAATACGCTTAGAAATAATGATGATACGAATTAACATGAAAGGAACACGTTTAAAAGGTGAAAAAACGATTGACACTTAATATTAAAATGTTTTTAATAACTCGCTTTCTTTAATGTCTATCCGGGTGGAATTTTGTAATTGATTTTAAACTGTGTGACTTTCCGAGAAGCTAGAGACTTGAAATTCGGACTATAGCTCGGAAGTGGATGACAATGCATGAAAATGTGAAAAAAAGAAAACAAAAAGGAGGAATTTTATAATATTTAATCCGTAAAAAAGCATGATACATTAAAAAATTTTGTAATTCGAACTTTTTCTTCTTTACACACTTTTATTTGTTTGACCTGTTCAAAAGAGACGGAATTTATTATAACTATCAAAGCCTCTTAAACGGAGAGAATAAATACACTTCAGACCCGTTAATTAATATCCATTGAAGAGCAAGACTAATTCCACAGCCACGTAATTCCAGCTTCAAATATCAAACTCAGTGATAAATTCAACAATGAATAAATGACAGTTGAAAAAACTAAAAAACACGCTTTTGTTGTAGTTCGAACTAAAAAATGAAAAAAAAATTATAGTTTGAAAAAAAACTAAAAAACACGCTTTTATACTGAATCGAACTAAAAAGTAAAAAAATAATTCTTAATAAAGAATAAAATGATTAACGAGAGAAAATTAAATGTCATTGGGGTAAAAGCGTGGGGTGTTTGTTCTTTAAATGTATCAATTGTTATAAGTTCTAACTTCTATTCCGAAAAGCTGAATTAGTGTAAAAATGTAGTACAAAGCACGCCACGCTTTTACCACAATGAGATTCATTTTCTCTCGTTAATCATTTTATTCTTTATTAAAAATTATTTTTCTACTTTTTAGTTAGATTCAGTATAAAAGCGTGTTTTTTAGTTTTTTTTTTCAAACTGTAATTTATTCAAACATTTTTTTGGAGACAGTAATATTAAAAGTAATTCGTGTTTATTTCTTTTCAGTTTTTTATAAATTGATTCTGGAAATAAAAAGAAATTTGACCACTCATTATTTTAAAATTTTTAAAACGTACAAATTTTGGAGATCTTTTTCTCAAAGTTTCCTCTTTTTTAAAAATGCTTTCTTATTTCAAGTGATTTCTGTTACTTACATCATTAAGAAAAAAGTTAGAAAATATGTCTTGTTGCTGAATTTTAATAATTATTTTTATAGCTAATCCTGGAAAATACATGAAAATTTTTAAAATGGGAAACCTGGAAAAAATATTAACAGTTTTAAATATTAACGTATGTATTTTGAAAAAAACTAGCTGAAGTTCTCAGATCTAACATAGAACATAGATCTAACATCAGATTTATAGAACATATATATATATATATATATATAAGCATCTTTAAAAAATTCCATTTTTTAAGATCATCTTGAACAGAAAAACTTTTTAGGAATAGAAAACACTTTCATCTTCCAAAATGAAAATCTGAGAAAAACACATTTGAAGCTTGCAAAGACATAAAAAAAACTAATAATGTCTGTAAAAAGCTAATTTTTAATAGTTATTTTCTCAGGTGTTGCCCTCGACACTTGTCAATGTTTCGTAATTACGAGTTCGGTCTCCAAAAGCCCTTGTTAACGAAAAAGTGTGACGTTGATATTCACTCACTCAGCCCTTATTAAAAGATGTATTTTTATGTTATTAATAACTGTGCAAAATTTGTAATAATTGTGCATTCATTGAAAAAGATATTTAATTAACATCGTACCTCTTTATATAAATCAATTCAGGTGAATGGAATTAAAAAATGTGAAGTGACGAAGCTGATTGTTTGGGATAACGAAAAATAAATAAAATTGCTTTGCTCCCATGAAAATAATTTTTCTAACAGGTAAAAGAAACCTTTGGATAAGCTGAAAAGCACTAGTTTCTATGCATATCTTGAACCAGTGCTTTTTAAAATAAGAGTCACGTGACTTGCAGCTGGGGTCGCTAAAAATTTCAGGATTTTTGATATATATCTTTTTGCACATAAAGTAACTTGTCCGCCAAAAAGAAATAACAATAATTTAATAGTTTCTTTAGATTTTTTATAGGGGTATCGATAAAATCGAAAGAATGTTGAGGAAATACTTTGTCTGGCGGTATCGACAATTAGTCCAAGATTTAACAACATAATTAAAATAAACAAGCACATCCATACCATTGATACTTAAATCTTACATATACGTTATTAATAAAAGATGATGGTCTCAGAAGTGAACTTAAAATAATAATATGTTACAAATAAAACATATATAGAAGTACCTAAGCATGCGTAAACTTTGCGTAGCATTTATGCGGACGAACAAAAAATTTTGTACAAAAAATGGGGTCGCCGTCCCGAAAATTTTAGAATCCGTCAATGAACTAAAATCAGGACTGAACGGGGCCAAGCGGGGAATCACGTGACAACCGTGGCAACATTTGCACGTGTTTTTCATTTCACGTGTTATTCATGTTAGAACCTATACGTAAGTTGTTGAAATTCTTGTGCTTTAATTTTATCTAATTAAAATATTTGATATCATTGAATTTTATGCATTATTCTAGTATATATATTTGTTAGAAAAAACTCTCAAAAACTTTTTGATATATTTTTTGGTTTATTCTAATTTATTTATCTAATTAGGTATTCGTATGCTTCAAATATTGTTAGCTGGTATATTTATTTAAGTTTGATCGTAGCTAACCCTTGACTCCCCCCCCCCAGTCCCTCCCAATGTAAATAAGAATATGTGGAAAAACGGTATATTTTTTCTTTTCCTCCCTCATCAGCTTATGTTGCCTAAAGGGAATGCAGACTGTGGGGCCAATTTCTTCTTTCTTGACTGCTATCAGAATACAATTGAGAGGGATAAAATTAGAACAAACCATAACATTTTAAAATGTGTCAATTTTGAAACCGAGAAGAATGACATTTTTTTAAAAAAGGGAGAATTTTCTCTTCATGAAGGCACTCAAACGAGATCGAAAGATAAGATCATATTTTTAGAGGATTTTAGGTAGTAATTTCTTTAAATCATTAAAAACAAGCACTAAGAGACCTCTCTAAAAAAAGACAATTAGACACTTGTATAACGCACTAAAATAAAGATATACAAAATTGTATAATAAAGACGGATGCAATATTCTCTAAGAACATAGCGAATTCAGAACAGTTACTTGGGGTTAAAATCACTTTTGTGTCTTGTAAAGCTTCCCCTTTTGATATTGTACTGAAGCTAATTACAATTACACCATAGCGTAATTAAAGAACATCACAATCATTGAAATAAACAAATAAAAAAAATTTATTACTTTGTGAGAATTCCTCGCAGTGAAAAAAACTAATCCAAATGGAACCTAGTATGATATTAATTAAATTATAACTGACATATTTTCACACATACGTATTTTCACTTCATCATTATTAATGTTTGGTTTAAATATCTATAATATTGTAACAGCTATATATATATATATATAATCTATGAGTTATTAGAGCATGTAAGGATAAAAATATTATTCAATGTAGATAAATTTCTCAATTTCGTATTTAAAGCAATAACTTGCATAGCAATTATCTCTGAATAATTTAGGTATACAAAATTTTAATTTAAAATTGTTAAAAAAACTTTTTTACACACACACATAAGGTTTCAGGTATTCTACTACAGAAAAACAGTTTTATGAATAAATTACGGAATACTTGAACTCTGAAGTCTCATTGTAGTATCAACTGAAAAAATCGGGATTTTCAGTCATATAATTTTCAGTAATATTCCACCTCTTCCAAATATTGTCTTTTAGTAACACAATAATATTTTGTGCCCGGAAATTTCTCAATATTAGAAAATCAATAAAAAAAGTTTCTAAAGTTTTTAATTATGTGTAAAAACACAAATATTGCTCTTAAAAATTTAAAACTTCGGAATATAACTGAACAGAAATGACTTTAGTAGTAAAAGTAAGAGTTAATTGCCATTTCACTGAACGAACCAATTATTCTCACAAATGTCTCTCTTTGTATACGAAAAAAAGCTTTTAGAAATGCTGTCATAAATTTATTTCTACTTAAGGTAAAGAAAATAAAAGAAACTACATCTTTACAGCAGAATAGAGCAAACCCCCAGTTTGGGCAAATTTACATTTATAATAGGGAGGCTTTGCATGAACTTACACAAATAGTTAAACGTGACGATGTGTTACAAATTTTACAGCCAATTATGAATAAAAATCCGTATGAACTACATAATACAAGGAAATTACATTTTTACGATGTAGGACATGATACAGTGGCATAATATGTAACACATCTCATGATTGTCCACTTCTAAATTATATCTTCTAAAAAGTCCAGTTGAGCTAGGGATTCTTGGGAGCTTCCTAAATCAAATAACAACAACTAAACCTTTGTATCATCAAGAATTAGTTTGAAGATTGCTGAAATTTAGATATCTATCATAATAATGCTGACGATAAATTTTACATCTCAATATATTGACATCAATAGGAATATTGTAAAGTTTTCATATGCAAAAGCTATTTTTTTTAATTCTTGATTATTTTAAGGGCCCGGTGCATAGCATCTATCGACGACATCACTCCCAGCAGAAATTAGCTGCTTTCAGTCCAGAACCCACCTGTTGCTATGAGTCAAATTGATGAATCTCAGTGCCTCAACATCAAATTACAATTATGTGTAGAATTCGTTAGTGGAATTCCTGTTTCCATTTGGAAACTTCATCTTTTATCTTGGGCTTTGAGTTTGTAGCAAAACAAACTTGGCTTTGCCTTAGCCCAGAATTGCATCAAAATATTAAAAATTAAAAGAAAAAATTTGAAATAGTAGAAGTGTTTAAATACACTTCTACTATTTCAAATTTTAGTTGAAGTAAATTGTAGAAAATTCAAAAAATTAAGTGCTTTGAAGTAAAAATAGTATGAATGTACAAATTCAAGAAATTAATGGAAGAGAAGGAATTTTAAGAAGGCCTTTTCTATGTGCAACACTGTACGACTCGGGAATCCGAAACATTCTGCAAATCTTCCACTCACTAAGAAAGTAATACACCCCATAATAACTCCACTATCAGTTCCAAAAATAGATTCCAATATCCTTCCCCTTCAATAAACAGCTACCCAGCACATTCGTCTCTCCATCCTCGTCAGCTGATCTCAAGATCACTTGACCGTTTCCTCTTCCAAACAACTAGTACCAAAATCTCATACCCTGGAGCCCAAGCCACGCCGAAGGGCAATAAATTGAAGTACCTGAAACCTGAACTAGCAATAGCGATAGGGTTTCCAGCCCTTCCAGAAGATGAAAAGAAGAAATTCTGACAGGAAATCCAAGTAGCGGAGAAGGAGCTACAAACAATCTTAGGTGAGTTAGCTTTGGTTACTTGCCCAATAGTAAACTGCCCGAACCACTCCGTTAATCTAGATCAGAATGCTAAAATAATAACTAAAACAATTATCAAAATTAAGCATAAAGAAAGCTCTGCTAAAATAGCAAACAACACCCCAGCCGAAAATAAAAAAATAATGAAAAATCAACAGTCAGTAAAACAACCGAGAAAAATAAAATTAAACGAACTGAACAGGAGGAGTTTAAAATCCACAAAAAATACGCTCGCGTAACAAAGGATTTACCCCCAGTGCAACCATGCACAACCAAGAATACCTAAGAGATGCTAGAAACCATACAAAATACGGAAGAGGAAAGCAAAACCCCTCCAGCAACCAAACCAAAAATAAAACCGATAATGATGCGGATAAATAAAAATTACAACTTAATACTGCAAGAAATATACAGAAAATATCCAAATACAATTAACAAATCAAAAGGAGATTACATCAGAATTCAACCTAAGTCTCAAGAAGACAATGAAAACATCATCCAATTACTAATAATTAAAAAAGCCTAATAATAATCAAAAGGCAATACCAAGCCCATTAAAGTAGTCATTAAAGGACCACCAATAGACACAGGTGTCACCGACATCGAGGCAGACCTCAAAAATCAAGGGATAAAAATTGAGACAATAGCGAATTTGCGCTAATTCTCAAACAATGCCCCCCTCCCATTTTTCATGATAGAACTTAAGCCAGAAGAAAACGCAAAAATAGCAAATGTAAATAACTTATGCTACATATCTGTGTGGTTTGACTCGTTTCGGAGGAAACCGGGAAACCACACTTCCAAAAACTGCAGAATGACAAACAGGTGCATTAAATGCGGCGATAACCATCACACTTCAGACTGCCCACAAAAAGAACGAAGCGAAATTCCCCATTTTATTAATTCCAATGAAGACGGACACATAGCTTCACACAGAAAATGCTCTAAATATCCGAAGCCCAGAAAAAACGACAAACAAAATGAAATCAAAAACACTCCATTACCCCCAAACACACGCCCCTTTACAGCAAACGTTAGCTTTGTAAGAGTTTGCCAAAACGAAACTAACAACCAGATGGCGACACGCGAGGAGATCGCTACATCTTCCTTCAAGAAACCTAACAAAAGAGAAAGGACTCCCCCTTCCACAGAAACTAATTTTAATATTTGTAATTTTGCGACATATATCGCAGAACTGCAGAACTTACTCAATAAATTCCCGGAAATTTTCCAGGGATTAGAAGACATGACAAAAACCCAAAACGACAATGAAAAACTAAACATATTTCTCTTAGCCATCGCGAAATGCGCTCTTAAATCCAAACCTTAAATAAATTTAATTACTACACTAAATGTAAACATAATGACATACACTTATTCTTCATCACCAAACAATATTACATTTTATACAACATAAAACTTTCACGATAAACAACAGGTTACACCAGCCAATCAAGGAGCACCAAACAGACTACAGACCAGGGATGCGTTAGCACGCGCCCACTTCTTTGGCTCCGACCTCGGAATGACAGAGAACTCCATCAGCGGGAGTAGCTGCAACCCCATTGGGCGAGCAGTTTCTCTCGCACTTCTGCCATTGGACTAGTAAAAGTCAGGATATTTCACTAGCATTCTGATCCAACTTTTTCCACGTTCATATGATTTTATTTTAATTTTAATTCCGTATCACTTCATAGATGCAAGTCATGTTTTAACAAATTCTCATGCATTTAAATATTTTCTTCATGTCTTATTAACTTATCATCTATTAAAAATTCTCATACCCTTAAAAGAAACATGGGCCAGTTAAACAAAGTCAAGCTCTCTCACTAAAGATAGGAGTTAAAAGCCCTGACGGCCTAGTTAGTCCAAATCAAAAATCCAGCTACTAATAACATTAATAGCTATATATATGTAAAAAGCAGTCGCCGAGAGAAGTACTAATTGCATAGAGGAAAAACGAATTAAAAATTGAATCAACTACGTTGAAAGTTGCATTTTCTGTATAAAAAAACGCAGCTTATATTTTTCATATAACAAATTAATTCGGTAAGATATGCCACTATTTCAAGTAAAATAATTTGTAAATTTTTATTTAAAAATTAAATGCAGGAAATTATTTCTTTCAGTTAATATATTCAAAAATCAGCATATAAGTCTGTGACCTGTAGTTAGAATGCAGTTGATGCACTGAATAGGTAAGAAAAATATGAAATTCATTTAAAATAGTTATTAAAGGCCTCCCTAGATATACTACCCTAGAATTAATAACCCTTGATCTTGAAGAACAAGGTTTCACCATAACCAGTTCACATCAGTTAATTTCAAAACGAACAAAGCTCCCATTACCCTTTTTCATGGTCACCCACCACAGAAACGAGGTCAACACCCGAGTCTTTGAACTCACTCACCTTGGCCATGTGCAGATAGTAGTAGAGGGGTATTCTATTAAGGGTACCACTCAATGTTACAGATGTAACAACTTCTATCACACAGCGGCCAATTGCCACATGAAAGTCCGATGTCTAAAGTGCGGAGAGGAACACCCAACGAAAGAATGCAGTATTAAAGAACGTCAAGATAACCCCTACTGCATCAATTTTAAAATTTATGGCCATACGGCCTGTTATACTAAATGCCCCAGCTTCCCCAAACCAAAGAAAGGTGCACCCATTGGCACTAGAAACCATAGAAACTTTACCAGCAAAAATGTTGTAGAGGGTTTTTCCTTCGCCAACATCGCAGCTGGTAAAACTGAAAACAAAACGCATCCCCCCCCCTAAAAACAGTAACAATAATAACCAAGAAAGACAAAGCCATCCCCAAAAAAAATTATTTAACGATCCTGAATGTAGCGCAAGCGACATTCAGAGTTTTATAGACCTTTTCAAAATAATTAAAAATATCCTAAAACAATTCCCTAATTTATTAAAAAATATCAATAAAATCAAAGAAATCAAAGATCTTAAAACACAGGCTTATCTACTACCAGAAGCCTTCCTAGACGAGTAAATTCTCTCCTCAATACCATGCCAATTTTATTTATCACAATAGTTAAATCACTTTTTCATACGAACCGGGCAGTCATTCCTTACCAGCAGTTCACTACCAATAGCAATCCTCGCCACAGTCTCCACGTACTTCACTCCGATTGGCTCACACTCCACGAAGCACCACCCCAAACCACGAAAACATCGCAAAGTCTCTAAAATTCCAGATACGGAGCGGAGGAACTTGAATAAGTTCCAGTCTCCGGTGACAGATCAGATCAGATCAGATCAGAAAATCGACATTCAGATCAAAAGATTAAACTTGCAAACATGTCTGAGGAATCCTCTGCCGTTTCAGCTACACCTGCTGCCACCACGCCTAAGAAAAAGGCGAAGAGCACAGCGAACAAACCGAAAACTGCCGCTCCCACCCACCCTAAAGTTTCCGAGATGGTCATCGCAGCCATCACGACTTTAAAAGAACGCGGAGGATCATCTCTTGTCGCAATCAAGAAGCACATTAGAAGTCAACACAAAGTCGAGCAAACGGATCATTCAAGTTGAGCGCATCCGGTCAAAAGAGCAGTGAGCCTAAAAAGCCACCAAAAAGGTCAAGAAAGTGAGTGCTTCTCCAGCTAAAAAAGCAAAGGCTCCCGCAAAGAAAACCGCCAAGCCCAAGGCAAAAGCAGAAAAAAAGAAACCAGCTGCTAAGAAAGTCGCAAAACCCAAGACCCCTAAAAAGGCAGCGAAGGCTACCAAACCCAAAGCACCCAAGCCCAAGAAGTTAAAAACTCCTAAAAAGGCTGCCCCTAAAAAGACCGCTAAAAATAAGCGGATAAAGTACTCTCTCGCACTTTAAAAAAAGGCTCTTTTCAGAGCCATAAATATGCAAAAAGTAAAGGAAAAAGCTCAAATGATTGACAATTTTATTAAACTGGGAGTCTGAATAATGGCCAGGGCTGTTGGCAAAGGACCTAAAAACTATAAATGACAGTTAAAAGTGACGAGGAAGGCAGCCGACTTAAGAACGATCGAAAAAGTGACGAGGATGGCACCCCAGTTCGCTACCGACTCTCCACAGAAGTGTTACGTGTTTTGCACACGAAAGATTAACACGTGTCGACCAGACTGCGCCCATTTGTAGGTAAATTTCAGTCCAAGAAAATAAGATGGATTGCTTAAAACGATGGAATCTGTTCAAATGCAACGGGTTAAAAACATGCGTTAATTTCAATCTTGTGAAGAGTGTAGCGGAAAATCGGCAAAAAAAATGTATAGTTAAAGTCCTTTCTCTGAATTCTACATTTATACTAACATTACACAATATTAAACAACACTAACACACAATATAAACTAAACCTATACAGCAAGTAAAACATTTGAAAAAATTGTGTGCAGTTGTAAAATGAGCGTCATTTATCCAAAGCAATCCTTCATTTGACATATGTATGTATGTATGTATTGACATATATATGTATGTATGTATATATATATGTATGTATATATATGTATGTATGTATATATATACACATATATGCATGCATGCATACATACATACATACATACATAACACTATACAATTAAATACAAATAAAACATTGTGCAAAATTTCGTGCAGAGTTTATAAGATGAAAGTTACCTTTTTTTATATAAAAGAAGTAATCATTCATTTTACATCTGTGCATCATACATTTCATTTTCACTCATACCAAATAAAAACATTACACAGTTGAAAGAAGATTTTATTTACCTTTTTGCCATTAACAGAATGCATAATCCACATCTAAGAAGCAGTGATCTACAACTGATGCGTAATAAGACGTTTCCGCATTCCGATCGTCTATAAAACTAGCTTGACCAATGAACTGAGTCGCGTGAAACCATATGACCTGTTACCCCCCCCCCCCGCCGATTTCGCAAACAGCGAATTTAAGGGTGTCACTACACAAAATAATAGAGCGAAAGCGAAATTGATCATTCGACTTTTTTTTTTAAATAAAGTTCAGTACTCCTCCACATTTTAACGCAACTTCCCTTACATTTATAATGTGATTAAATTATAAGTATTTCAGCAATCAAATCAATATTTGAAGTTTACATGGAATATTAAAAAGCAAGTGTTCCCTATCTACCTCAATTACGAAAAAAGGAACATTTCTGAGAATTACGCAGATAGTATAATTTTGGAACATATTAATAAACAGTACACAAATAGACATTTTAATTAGAGATGCCCAACATAATTCTTCAAAAAAATAGATTAGAACGACAACTACCGATGTATCACTATTTCATCACGTTTTCTGGCCCTGAAAAGGGCCTTTTTTTTAAACAAACCGAACCGTGATTTTTTTTAACCGCAAAAAACCGTAAAGAGTACTTTCCTGTCTCTTAAGAGCATAGACGACGTCCATGGCAGTTACGGTTTTCCTCTTGGCGTGCTCGGTGTAAGTGACGGCATCACGGATAACATTTTACAAGAACACTTTCAAGACACCGCGAGTTTCCTCGTAAATCAGACCGGAAATACGTTTCACTCCACCACGTCTGGCCAAACGCCTAATAGCAGGCTTCGTGATACCTTGGATGTTATCACGGAGCACCTTACGATGCCTCTTGGCACCACCTTTTCCTAATCCCTTGCCTCCTTTACCACGTCCGACTTGAAATATATGTTGCGTCCAAGAGCCAGCCATTTTTGCAGCTTCAAGGATTCTGTATAAAAATCCTCAGAAGCTCGGGGTTTTTATCAAGTTAGACTCCACCCCGAAACGAGAGACTCGCTTCTTATTGGCCACTGCAGAGTTGTGAAAAAGCAATTAAAACTCCTATGGAAGACCGCTCGAAATTTAGGATGACTCATTTTTCATTAATGCCTTTAAAAACGTTTTACTATTGCCCACAGTTTAAATAAAATATTTAAAATAAATAAAAACTACTTTAGTAGTATAGAAAAATTAAATTAAATATATTATAAAAGTTTAAAATTAAACTTAAAATAGCTCTTTAAGTAGCTCAAAAACAGAGAAAAATATTGATCTTTTGGAGCCTGACCAATCCGGGTGCAGCAAAAACCAAAGAAGTAAGACTCCACCCCGCAACGAGAGATTCGCTTCTGATTGGTCGAATTAGAGTTGCAATAAAGCGATTAAAACTGCTATGGAAAATTGCTCCCAAAAAAAAACATGCCTCCCCAAGCATCAGGTAAAGCTGTCAAAAAGGCCGTTAGTGCTTGTGATAAGAAAAAGAGGAAGAAGCGCAAGGAATCTTTCGCCAATTACATCTACAAAGTTTTGAAACAATTCCACCCCGACACTGGAATCTCCAGCGAAGCCCTGTCCTTCATGAATTCCTTCGTGATCGATATTTTCGAGCGCATTGCAGCCGAATCGTCCCGTTTAGCTCACAACCTAGAGAGCAGCACCATCACCTGTCAGGAAATTCAAAACGCTGTACGACATTTGCTTCCCGGTGAACTAGCAGTGAAAGCAGCTTACGAAGGAATCCAGGCCGTGAAAAGATACACCAGCGACGAGTAATTCTTTTTAAAGAAAACGACGGTTTAATAATTAAAAAAAGGCCCTTTTCAGGGCCATAAATTCGGAATCAAAGCTCTAGTGTTCATGTGATTTATTAGGAGTGGTACAATGCTGGGATCAAAATAAAACAAAAATTTGAAACTTCTGAGTCCTAAATACGCGAAAACAGTGATTTCATATAACATTTGATTTAAAATTTATTCCTTTAAAATTATTTTCAAATACAGTTACATGCTACAAGTGTATAAAAAGACTTTAAAAAAATTCATTTAATTATTAATATCCAAAAGGGAGCTAAAAATGGAATAAAAATAAAAATTTCAAATAATTGTCGACTTCTTCAATGTTTATAAAGAAATTAGTTGCTATTAGGATTTAACAATTAATGGAGAAGTTGTTGGAGCACTTAGCCCTGTCGGGCTCTAATCTCCTATGGGGTAATTTTTGATGCCTTTAAAAAAGTTTTACTATAGCCCAGTTTAAATAAAATATTAAAAATAAAGAAAAACTACTTTAGTAGTATAGAAAAATGAAATTAAATATATTGTAAAAGTTTAAATTTAGGAAGGGTGTGGTACTTGACATCTTGACCTTTGACATCTGCTAACCCGACACGAGGCAATTACACGCTTCAGTAACCATTGGTCCAAAGCTGACCGCAAACACGCCTTCGGCAGAAGTAGAATGGCGTTGCAAAAAGTCGTTATCCCATTGGTTTACAGCGTCAAATCTTTGGCTTCCCATTGGCCTGTTTTCTGCTCCGAAATACATATAAATACACAGTCAAAGTTCGCAAATCAGTTCACACGTTTTTCCCCTCTCCTTGAGTGCTAGTCCGAAATTTTTCTCCTGCTCTCACTGATGTTTTGCCAACTGAAACTGCTGCATTCTCTCGAAATCCAGTTTCAAGTTCTCTCTATCAACTATTTCATCGATACTGCTGAATCCAACCGTGGCCCAGTATCAAGCAACGCTGAATTCTTTGTTGGAAATCCCGAACACGCGGTTCCATTTTGCCAGTGACGTCACCGAACATTTTCCCCTCTCGGAACTTCTTCGGAAACCACCTTGCACCTGCCTTTGAACTGGAAGGGGGCTCACCCCACCCAGCCCCACCTACCTCTCACACAATGACGTCATCGGAATCTGACAAAGACGACGATATGCACTTAGAACAGGAAGAAAGGGCTCCAACTCCCCTGCCTCCTCCACCTCAAATCGACCATTACAGAAGCCTGATCCTTACTGCCAACTACGCAATAGTCTGTTTGAATATATGCCTGGACTTGCAGGAAATTATCAAACAAATCGATTATTATTATTTCGACGAGGAAAACGACAAGATCGCATACCATAAAGAACTACACACGCTGATCGCGGAAGGCCACGTGGTTTACAAAAAGCTTCTTAAAGCAGAAATGAACACCGGAACGGATTTTTTTACAGGATTCGAACAAGACACTCCTGCCAACACCGATAATCCCCCACACTCAGAAGTACCCTTCACCATCGTCAGAGGGAGAAAAAAAGGGAGAAGTCCTACCCCACCTATGGATAACTCATCGAAGAAGCTGAAATCCTTCGAACTAGAAACCAACAACAAATACAGTGAACTGAGTATTCCCCAGAACCAGATGGAAGCTGAAGATAACATCGTATAAAACGAGGACAACACCCCAGGCACCAACGCTATGGAAGAAAACTAACAACCCAGCGGAGGAAACTTCAACTCTCCTCGCCCTAAACCTCCAATAACCATAGATAATATCCAAAAATCCTCGGAACTCCTAAAAAAATCCAAGACATTACCAAGCAGAAGTTAAAAGGCCGCGTCATCGGAAAAGGACTTAGAGTATACCCCGAAACCCCGAAGCATACCACACCATCAGAAACTTCATAAACAAAGAGAAACTAGAATCCTCCACATACCAATTACAAGATGAGAAAGAACTAAAAGCAGTTATCCGCGGAATGCCATCGGACACCTCACCTCAAGACATCATCGATGATCTCTACCAGATGGGTATCACGGTATCTGAATGCCATGCAATGAACAATAGAAAGACCGGCGCACCAATGCCCCCTATTCCTCCTAACCCTGCCTAGAAGCGAAGACAACAGAAACGTTTACAACATAACTGAACTTTGCTACCTAAAAATTATTGTTGAACCTCTCCGCCCCAAAACTGGACCCGCACAGTGCTTCAGATGTCAAGGGTTCTTCCACTCTTCCAAATTTTGCACTCGGAACCCTAAGTGCGTTAAATGCGGCAAACCACATCTCACAAGAGAATGCACAAAATCTAAAGACACCGCCGCTACATGCGGCAACTGCCAAGGAGACCACCCTGCCAACTACATCGGCTGCCCACGCAACCCTCTGAACAAACCACCGCCACCCCCCAAGGTCAACTACTGGGAAGAGAGAGCACGCAAAAGAAAAGAGATGCAAGAGGCCGCCAAAGCCAACGCAGGAACCTCCATTCAGCCCATCACTCCCACGACTCAAGCACAGACAAAGACTCCCCACCAGTGAACTCTGCATCAGTCTCACAAGCCTCAACCAAGCCCAATCAACTGCCTAGCCAACCGAGCACCAGGAGCAACAATAATACACCCAAGACACCCCCCAGCCATACTTCAAACTTATCAGAAATGATGACACAAATGCGTGATCCCCAAGTCACCGAAATATTTCAAGTTCTAAGAAAAATAATTCAAATCTCAAAATCAGGAAAATCACTTGCAGACCAGACCATGGAAGTAGCCGCCCTCCTCCAGCTTGACATTGCAATATGATTATTACACGCAATAGAAGAAATACCCTCAAGATCGTCAGCTGGAACGCTGACGGACTCCAACAAAAAATGGACGAGTTTACCGTTTTCATCCAAGACAATAACCCGGACATTGTTGCACTACAAGAAACTTTCCTCCGCCCCAGCCTTACACTCAATATCGCAAACTACACTACCCATAGAAACGACAGAATGACCCACCGTGGAGGGGGCACTGCCATCCTCGTCAAAAACTCCATAGCCCATCGCAGTATTCACATACACACCACATCCGTGGAAGTCACAGCAATTGTCCTCGAAGACCAGCCTCTGAGGACCACCATCTGCTCCTTATACAAGCCGCCTACCTCGTCTAATAACAGTTGTATCTCCGACCTCTTGAAGATTTTCCGAAATCGAAGTCAATGTCTCATTGTCGGCGACTTCAACGCTAGACACAACACTTGGAGCCCCAACAGCTCAAACAACCCAGCCGGCCCCGAACTTGCCCGTTTCGTCAGGTCCTCAGGGTTTCTGCTCACAGCGCCCAATGGTCCCACCCGTACACCAGCCCGCGGCAGATCTTCCACTATTGATTTCGGACTCTCGTGTGGAATAAACGACATCACAGCAGAGGCCATACCGGATCTATCAAGTGACCACGAACCTGTCCACTTTGTCATAGCCACTACATCCTCAACTCCCTTCAAACAAAATTGCAAGACCTTTACCAATTGGAACAAGTTCCAAGACCTCATCTCATCTTCAAAACCTGGAAACCCCCCCATCACCAATAGCACAGACATCGACCAAGCCATCAACTATTTCAACAGTCAAATCCATACGGCAATCAACCAATCCAGTAAATTCAAGCCCATCATCAACCAATTAGCTAACATCCCCCATGCAACCAGGATTAAAATCAAGGAAAAAAATCGTCTACGCAAGCTCTGGCAGATAACACAATACCCACCCATTAAGGCAGAAGTCAACCGGCTCCAAAGGTCTATTAGAACCGATCTCAAATCAGTGAAGGAGCATGTATGGGACTCCCTTCATGCGGATGTCAATACTGCCACCGACTCTATACACAAACTCATCTCCATAGGAAAGAAAAAGAATATAGACTACCCTCCACTGCTTGGATACCGAGGCCTGGTCCACGGGACACAAGAAAAAGCTGACCTCTTCTCTGACACAATAGAAGAATCATTCACCGAAAATAGAACCCCATACGACGACGATCACATAGACAGAGTGGATAGGTTCGTCCGAAACTTCACTAACAACTATGTTGTGTGCTCTCCTCCCCTCACCTCACCGCAAGAAGTCTGCAATATCATTTTCCAACTGAACTTAAGAAAGGCTCCCGGACAAGACCAAATTAAAAACATAGCGCTTAAATCTCTTCCCATCAACGCAATAACTTATCTAACTAAAATCTTCAACAAATGTCTTCTTCTACAATATTTCCCACAGATCTGGAAACACTCAATAATCACCCTCCTGCCAAAAAAAGATAAAGATCCAAAATTCCCACTTCACTATCGTCCCATTAGTCTCATCTCAAGTGTAGCGAAAATACTGGAAAAAATCATTCAAACAATACTGCGTACCTTCTCGGACGAAAACAACCTGATACCTGATTTCCAGCATGGATTTCGAACCAAGACTTCAACGTGCCACCAACTCCTTAGAACTACAAATTTAATTATCAACGGTTTCAACAATCACCATACTACAGGATGTATATTTCTCGACATAGAAAAAGCTTTCGACAGAGTCTGGCACAACGGCCTAATATACAAATTAATTCAAATGAATCTCCCACCTTATCTAACAAAAATTATCCAAGAATATCTCAGTAATAGAACCTTTCAAGTTAAAATCAACACTACCTTCTCAAAAATCGGAAGCATTAAAGCTGGAACCCCACAAGGAAGCATTCTTTCGCCTTTACTCTACAACCTGTATAACCATGACTTTCCCACCACGCCAACAGTTTAAGTATGTTTATTTGCAGACGACGCAGCCATCCTCTGTCAAGACCACACTCCAGAAAGAGTTCGAAATAACCTTCAAAAGTATCTCCCCAAGCTTCGTAACTGGCTCAAATTATGGCGCATCTCAGTCATCACAACAAAATCACAAGCAATAATCTACAAAAAAGGTTACTTCACAAACAAGCCACCCCCACTCAAGCTATTCCGAAATACAATCCCATGGAACAACGAAATCAACTACCTAGGAGTCACCCTCGACCAAAAACTCAACTTCAGTAGCCACCTCAGAAAAATAAACTGCAAATTCAAAAAAAAACTCAGAGCCCTCCATCATCTACTCACAAGGAACTCAAAATTAAAACTCAGACAAAAAAGGATCATCTACCTTCAGTACCTCCTCCCAATCATCACATACGCTTGCCAGATCTGGGGAACAGCGGCAAATCATCACATCAACAAAATACAAATTCTACAAAACAGAGCTATCCGTCTTATCCTAGACGCCCCCATCTATATTCCAAGAATCGTTCTCCACAAAGATCTAAAAATCAAATCAATACGCTCAAGAATAAAAGAACTCTCGAAACGTTTCTATGCCCTCATCCCAACCCACAACAACACTAGCATCAACCAGCAAGCCCTCTTCGACGGTACCGTAATCCATAAACTCCCATGTCAAACGACAAACCTACGAAACAGCTTCAATTGAAACCAAAACTAGCCATCAATCACTCACGATGATGTCACTGCTCCCGCTCCGATGAAAGTTCATTCTACCCTGCGCGCCCTCCCCCCTGGGGGGGAGGATCGCGAAACGCACTTCCCTCTTCCGACTGCCCTCTGCGATCTGTTTCACAGATCGGCCATGCTGCTCTTTTATCTCTTTTCAGATTACTCATGACGGAGAAGAAGCGTCCGGCGGCCGCTGGATCTCCAATATAATATTCACCCTTGGAACGTTTTTCCTCTCTCAAAACATAATCATGTCTGGACGAGGTAAAGGAGGCAAAGTTAAGGGAAAGAGTAAGACCCGATCCAGTCGTGCTGGACTTCAATTTCCAGTTGGTCGTATCCACCGTCTTCTCCGAAAGGGAAATTATGCTGAACGAGTCGGAGCTGGAGCTCCCGTCTATCTCACAGCTGTTCTGGAATACTTAGCCGCTGAAGTATTCGAGTTGGAAGGTAATGCTGCTAGAGTTAACAAGAAGACCAGGATCATCCCCAGACATCTTCAACTCGCCATCCGTAACGACGAAGAATTGAACAAACTTCTCTCCGGAGTCACCATCGCCCAAGGTGGTGTACTTCCAAACATTCAGGCTGTCTTACTCCCCAAGAAAAGAGAAAAGAAAGCTTAAAAAGAACATTTCATTTTAAAAAAAAGGCCCTTCTCAGGGCCAAAACATAAGAGAAAAAATAATTATAGTTACGATCCAAGAATACTTCTTTAAAAATCTTCTAAACATTTCTTTAAAATTCTTCTCCAAATTTCTTATTCGATCTCTGCCGGCTTCTCCCCTCACTGCAAACACTCCTGACCTTTTCAATACTGTTCGAATGCATTAAAGTTGAACAATGACATTTCGATCAGATGACCCCACCCCGATAGACAGGTTTTTAAAATTTAAAGGACAGGACATAGTCCCGCCGTCTCTCTCGTGCTTCCGATGGCGGAGAAGTTTGGCTTCAATAACTAACGTGAAAAAGGGAGAAATAAAAGGCAAGTGGCGTGTAAGTTGCGGAGTTCCTATCTCCGAATGGGATGTACCTCCACCGTGTTTTTTTTAAACGCGTATTCTGTGTACTGAGATGGGGAAAAGTGCATATATTTCTTTCTTTATGTATCATATAAAAGGAAACGGATAAACAAAATTCAAATAACCTGTGAAAGGCATAATTATTAAATGGTAAACATAATAAGGTAAGTATTAATAAAAAAGCTTATAGTACTCCAAACACAGCTCCTAAAAATTTGTAAAATACACAAGGAAATGGGTAAGTTATTGTAGAGAAACCGAAACATAATAATTAAAACTAGACGAGTGTGTTAATGTTCGGTATGAATTGTGTCGCATTTTGGCGCTAATAAGGGCCTTTTTTTTTAAAGTTTCTAGCTTTAATTTAAGCACGTTCACACGGATTCGTCGGGCAAGCTGAATGTCTTTTGGCATAATGGTTACTCTCTTGGCGTGGATAGCGCACAAGTTGGTGTCTTCGAAAAGACCTACCAGGTACGCTTCGCTAGCTTCCTGTAAAGCCATGACGGCAGAGCTCTGGAATCGAAGATCGGTCTTGAAATCCTGAGCAATTTCTCTAACCAACCTCTGGAAAGGCAGTTTACGGATCAACAGCTCGGTAGATTTTTGGTAACGGCGGATTTCTCTCAAAGCTACTGTTCCGGTCCTGTAACGATGAGGCTTCTTAACTCCACCGGTAGCAAGGGCGCTCTTACGAGCAGCCTTGGTCGCCAGCTGCTTCCTGGGGGCTTTAACTCCGGTACTTTTTCGAGCGGTTTGCTTGGTACGTGCCATGGCTTCACGGCATCTTAGCGATTTTCAAATAAATTCCCGGCATAATGGCATAATGTTGAATCTAGGGACTGGGACCGCCAGGTCCCTCCGCCCTCTGTCTGGTGATGTTGTTAGCTTGGAGTTGTAGATTGGAATGAAGATGGATGCGTGGCATCAAAGAAGTGGACCAATGGGGTGAGAGGAGGCTGACTAGGTTGGAAGCAATGGGATTGGATACTGCAGTGAGCTGGATGAGAAAATGAGAGGGATATTGGACTTTTTTCAAAAAATGCTTGGAATTGGGGTAAAGTAAAGATTAATAAAAATAATAAATTTTAAGATAAATAAAATGAAGATGTAAGCTTAGAAAATAGTGAAGTAAAAATTGAGAATAAATTCTTGTCAAGCAGAGCTTCGACAAGGACATACGCTGCGTTATTGTCTCTTTCGTCTTGTTTTAATTTGGGTAATAGATTTAAAATTTCGGGGGATCTTTTTAATATTCTTGAAATAACTTGAACTAATTCAAAAACTTGAATTAGGTCAGAAATGTTGCCATCAGCACAGGGCTCACGGTCGACTTTGTCTTTGGTGTCGTTGATTTGAGTTTTTTCGGTAAGGGGGGGGAGGGTTTTTTTTTTCGCTAACGACGTTAGCGAAGGAAATTCCTGGTGTTACTGTCGAAGTTTTTGTTTCTATTTGGGTTATTTAAAGTAGTGCCTTTTTTGGGTTGGGGGAACTTGGGACATTTTGCGTAGGAGGCCGTATGGCCGCGTTCGTTGCAATTAATGCATAGTGGATTATCCTGTCTTTCTTTGATGGTGCAATTTCTAGTCTGGTGCTCTAATCCGCATTTGAAACATCTTGGTTTTAGGTGGCAATTGGCTGCCGTGTGGTAGAATTTATTACAGTTAAAGCATTGGGTAACTCCTCTAATGAGGTAACCCTCTACTCTAACGTGCATAAATCCACCTTGTTTGTGTCAAAAATTTCTTAGATTATTGTCATTCCTGGGTAACACCACTTGAAAAAATGGGAGTGGGGCTTTGGTTTTTTTGGAAAAAAGTTGAATTACAGTGTCTATTGAGAATCCGTCTTCTTCGAGATCCTCTTGGATCTCGTGGGTCTTGGAGAATAGGGGGAATCCTTTAATGACTACTTTAATTGGCTTATTGATTTTATGCTTAGTAACTATAAATTCGTAATCCTTGTTTTGTTCTAAAAATTGTGTGAGGCTGTGGTATTCGTCACTGTTATTTGCAATTAATCTAAGAAATTCACCGGCAGGTTTACTTGTTATTTCTGGGAATTTTGAATAAATAGCTTTAAGTTTGGTCTCGAATAGTAGTTTTTTATTTTGAGAAAAATAGGTGAAAATGGGATTAGGGGTGGAGGGGTTCCTGGGGTAGTTCTTTCTGTTGCTGTTTCATCTTCGACATCGGATTCAAGATCCGCAAAGCTGTTTGTAATGGCTTTTGGTTCAGTGGCGTTGGGAGAGGCAGGTCTAGCTGTTCTTTTAGGGAAGACAAAGTCGTCCGTAACATCCTTAGCTTTTTTTCTCTTTTTTTTTGGGTTTACGTTTCGGAAGAGAAATCTCAGCCGATTCGTTCTTATCATTTTTAATTGGAGGTTTTCGTCAATTATTAGTGGTTCCTCTAGCATTGGAGAGGGAGAATTAGAGTGCAATTTAATTTTACTGCAGTAAAAGCAGCCAGGGGTATTACATGGGGGAATAGTATCAAACTCATTTAAAGCAGCATCCTTACTTGCTGGTGCTCCCTTATCTGCTTCTTGACAATTTCTTTTCATCTGGTAATTTTGTGGTGTGTCGGGCACGTTGATAACTTCGTTGAAATTTGAGACCAGAATTTCTTCTGATTCTATTGTGGAAAAAAGATCATATCTTTTACAACACAAGGTTTGTCGGTCCGGAGGATCTACGTCCATGTCAGGCATGGTGAGTACAGAGTGTTTCCTGACTTCATCATCATCCAAATCTAATGAAATAAATTCCCGGGTTTTTGCGGTCCTTTATATTGCTTCGGTGGGTGAGAGGAGGAGGGGGAAGGGGTTCCTTCTCGTCCAATCAGAATTTGCGGACAGTGCCGGGCGGAGTTAAAGAGCTGCAATTTTTTAAAATCGTCATTCATGATGAACTACTCCTGATTACAATTGATGCAAAGAAGGAAGCCATAAGTAGAAGGCAACTCATGGTAAGTGAACTTGCTAATATTCCACCCTGTATTGACCCTGACTGCCCTGATCATACGGTTCTTAAACCTAAAAACTCGGATCCAGATTTAATAACTAAGCCTCCGCAAAAGCGAAAAGGCATAAAGACTGATAAGGATGGCTTTGTCTTTCCTAAAAGAACCGCCCGGCCGATCACCCCAACCAAAGAACTTGAACCTATCGGGACTCAAAATAATTTTGATAATCTCGAAAATCAGAACTCACAACCCATTCAATTAACACAAGATACTCCCTCCACTCCCAAGCCTCCCCCCCCTATAATGCTTAAAATTCAAGATAAAATATTTAGAGATCAAATTAATTGTATCAAATCAAAATTTCCTAATGCCAATATTAAAACAGCTGGTGAAAACCTTAGAATTTTCACAGACAACGACGAAGAATACCGTGAACTCCAACATTTACTCGAGCAGGATAAAAATTACCAATTCTATGTAATAACCCCAAAAGAAATTAGACCCATTAAAATAGTTATTAAAGGCCTCCCTAGATATACTACCTAGAATTAATAACCTTGATCTTGAAGAACAAGGTTTCACCATAACCAGTTCACATCAGTTAATTTCAAAACGAACAAAGCTCCCATTACCTTTTTCATGGTCACCCTCCCCAGAAACGAGGTCAACACCCGAGTCTTTGAACTCACTCACCTTGGCCATGTGCAGATAGTAGTAGAGGGTACTCTATTAAGGGTACCACTCAATGTTACAGATGTAACAACTTCTATCACACAGCGGCCAATTGCCACATGAAAGTCCGATGTCTAAAGTGCGGAGAGGAACACCCAACGAAAGAATGCAGTATTAAAGAACGTCAAGATAACCCCTACTGCATCAATTGTAAAATTTATGGCATACGGCCTGTTATACTAAATGCCCCAGCTTCCCCAAACCAAAGAAAGGTGCACCCATTGGCACTAGAAACCATAGAAACTTTACCAGCAAAAATGTTGTAGAGGGTTTTTCCTTCGCTAACA